>JAOWBL010033419.1:0-28920 GCA_028564865.1 Zenarchopterus dispar
ATGGATGGATGGATGGATGGATGGATGGATGGATGGATGGATGGATAGAGATGTCAAGTGACCGAATAATAAGATTTAGAGTCCATGGTCCTACAGAACTACACTGAAAGTGAAACTAACCAATGAAAAAAACCAAAATATCAACATAATCACTAAGTCAGCTGGCTCTGTGATGCCTGGAGTTTCTGAAACAATAAATGTGACAATCAAACTGAATCTGAGCTCACTGATGTTTTGCTATATTTAAAGCTATAGCTTTTGAATAATAATCCAAGAAAACTTTATCAGGGGATGTACAACTGACAGTCCACGAATCATCAGCATGTTTTGATCTTAATTAAATTAGAATTCTGTATTTTGGTTCAGGCAGGGTGGTGTGAATATTGCCCATCTATTAACTTCTGTCTGTCTGCAAAGGCAGGAGAAATTGGTATAGATAAGCTCCACATAAGGCTCCAACTCACAATTTGTCAGAGAAATAAACAGAGATTAGTTCTGGGACTAAGGAGTCATCTGGCAAGGATGACGTTAGTCGGTTTCAGCCCACATGGTCTTGTCATACTAATAACAATGACAATATTTTTTTTCAAATTAACTTCTTCTCACATAAAGCTCATAACCTCACTTCATCAAAGTCCTGCTGTCCCCCTCCTGGACTGGTTGTAGTTTGTGTTTCAGCTCAGTTGCTCAACATGTCATTACCACTATATTACACATGGTCATCACTTGTCTCACAACAATGGACTCCACAGCTTTAATATAATAATTAGCTAAGAGCATCTCTGAGCTACAAACGCATGCAGTGTATGTCTGAGGAGAGTGGACTCAGGGGGTCGATGAAGGTTATAAATGCTCCAGGTGAGGTTTGAACTCACAACCTCGGCATTGCTCAACAGCATACTGTCTTATAAGTACCGTGCGCTGACCAATTGCGCCACTGGAGCTGCAGTAACAGCCTATGAAAGGTATTTAAAGCAATAACTCAACATGGTTACATCAAAGGATCAATTGAACAGACAAACCTTGGACAAATAAGTTTACACAGATACATTTGATGGCAAAATTGAGGCTTGTACTCACAACCTCAGCATTGCTCATCATCATACTCTCTTACTGCAATTTTTATTGACTCACCTTTGATAACCCGTAGTAGTTAACTTGCTGCTACGAGGTTCAAGCTGGAGATGTCACAATATTACATCTCTCATCTGGACAAAGTAGATGCACTGCAAGGTAATTGCAGCTATTTTTCTCCAGTCTGTTCAGTCAGACTCCAGAAACCCTCAATCATTATGGGTAGACACTGTGGTAAGTAAAGTGACATAATAAGTACAAAGCTCAGAAATGCTCTAGGAGATAGCTGCATTCAGAACCCTCAACAACAACTGTGTGGTAATATCATTTATTTATTTATTTGAAAAAAAGTTGAGAGAAGAAAAAGGTGAAATAGAAGAGAGTGAATATGAGAAACAGATATATAGAAGGTTCGGCTGAGTGTTAAAGTTTAGAGGAAAGGGGAGGGTAGATGAAGAGATGAGGCTGAAGGAGATGCTGGGATGAGAAGAAAGCTGAAGCGGAGGAAGTTACTGGTACCTTCTCATGCTTCTCATTACTTCAATTCTGGTGGACGAACTGATAAAGCAGGAAAAACATAAAAGGGAGAGTACTTCTATCTATTTAAAATTTTAAATGCAATTTTGAATGATAAAAAAGCAAAATATGATGAACATTTTCAAATAAATATTTAACTGCAGCACATACATAAATGTTGTGTTGCTGGACACTGATAAACAACTGATTTTATAAGAAGCTTCAAGAGAAAACAAAAAAAGACTAAATAAACATGGTATGACTGGATCACTTAAATCTTGTCTTGCTGGATGTGAATCTGAGTAGTAACAGATCAAAAAGAATAAAAATATAGTAAAGAAACGGAATTGGACATTACTTGTTAAGTTGACAGTATACCAGAAAAACTGGCAAAGTTAAAAACAAGAAGTTTCAGCATATCTCAGAAATGACTCCTTTGATTACAAAGTTTTGGTGTGGTAGTGGTCTGCAGGATGTGGTTACTGGTTGGAGTAAATGACAAACACAACACGCAGCCAGCGCTGAGGGTGACTTCAGCTTCCCGTGTTTGTTATCAACCAGGATCCGGAGGTGGCGTGACCTGGTGTGACAACTTTCACGCCTGCACAGAGACATTTCAAAATCACAACAGGCTTTCTTGCTGGACATGCTACATGAAAAGTCCAGGATCAACATGGAGGTTTGTGTTTATCATCTCCATGTGTACAGAGTGTTTCCAGTGACTACTCAGCAGACTCTGCTTGCAAAAGACATGCCTAAATAGCTGAGCACATTTCTGGAATATTTTGGCTCCTAGTCTTGAGATCTGTCATATTTTGAATATTTATACTCCATCTATGCTGAGATGTTGATATGCTAAGATCTTACTTCTATTTATGCTCCAAGCGTGGCCCAACTGCAGGATTTATTTAATGTACGCTGACTGCAACTTGATCATGTAGGGACTGACTGCACCTGTCTCTGCTGTCTTAATTTACACATCTGGGTGTGAGGAATTTTAAATGTCAAATCACAAGTCAAAAACATGCCATCTTCAAACCGTCTCCTGCCAGCGTTCCTTCTTCATCTTCTTCTTCACAAACACCCTGCACAGCTGAGTGACAAAATATGCCCCGGTTGTATCTGCCCTACCAGCTCCAACGCTCTTGTTTTAGAGAAATCCATAAACCACGTTATAGCTGTGAGAGTAAAATAAAGAGATGACAAACTGTCTTTTCATGCTTATTTTTTGCAAAAAATGGATAGTTTCTTTCAGCAGAGTTACAACACGCCTGAAGACTGTTTTCTCCGACAAGCTGATACTGATGTTAGTGAAAAGCAAAATAACACCCATTACTGAGCAGGTCAGATCATCTTAATGCAGGATTATCAGTATCAAAGCATGGAAAATAAAAGACTTAATTGTGGCTCAGAACATTTGCCAAACCAGAAGTTGATGGTTTGATTTCTGGTTTTATGTCTATATGTCACATGACCTTTGGGAAAACCTCAGACCACACAGGACTGAAACCTGGCCAGACGATCACAGCTCAGTTTGGCCCTCAGGATTGATAAATTAAATACAAAGGGATTTTAAACCATCAATTAACATGACAACAGCAAAGAGCCCCGTCCATGTCCAGACTGGACTGATAAACTGGACTGATAACTTTTTCTGCAGCAACAAACCATCAGTGCAGCTGATTTGATGGCAGGGGTCTCTTTTGAAAAAAAAAAAAACTGACAGAATGTTGTAACTATATTTACTATTTGACATAAATATAATCTTACTGACACTATCTTGATAAGTCAAACGAGTATGGTTTGGTCATCAGTGTGTGCTAAATAGAGAAAAGAAAACCTGTGAAGATCTTAGACTCAGTGGTGTAAACCTCAGTAGTCTGAGATGTGAAGAAGAAGAAGGAGCTCTGCATAATTATTAGAATAATTAGAGACAATGTGAAGTATTAGTAAAACAAAACACCCACAGAAAAGGTATGTGCACAGAAGGATAATAGCTCATTAAAGTTTTGTCGGCTATCTTTTGATGCTGTACATTAGAGGAATAAAAAGCTATGTCAGAGATCTGTTTAATAAGGTCTGTATTTTTTTTTTCTCAGTCAAGCTGTGTGTATCAACCAGTAGTTCAGCTGAGTGTTTCCCAGTCCCGGTCCCCAAGACCCACTGGTTTAGATGTGTTCCTGCTCTAACATCTGATTCACATCAACGTGTCATCTCATCAGCTTTTCTTCACAGTCACACAAGTCAAAGGGCAAATTTATTTAATCATGCCCCGTGACTGACCAAGCAAGCAGCAGTTTGTTTCTGTTTTTTCAATGTTATACTTTCCTCAAACATCAACTTTTATCGTCTAATGTGCCTACGTTTTATTCCTTTATTTGTTATAAACATCTTTATTGCTCATTATTGGTAATTGCAGCATTGCTGAACTTGGTAAACACATTAACTCTGGTTGTGCTGCGTATAAAAGATCGTTTAATGATTTGTTCCATGATATGCACGCATTATGTGTAATAATAATAATTATAATAATTATTCCAATAAAATATAAGAAGACAGAAAGCATGTGTTTTTCTTGAATTTTATTTGCTAAAATTGCGATGTTTATACTGAAGAGGAATCATCAATGAAACATCTATAGCATGCTCATTAAAAATGATAAATTTAATTTAATAAATGATAGATCAATACATACAGTATGGTATTTCTACCTAATTTATTATTAATATTTACTTTGGTAAATATTGATGGTATCGAAACATAAACAAAGAAATGACTTTAAATGAATGGACAGAGGGAATAAAGAGTGTGAAACTGACCAAGTTAATGCTGTTGCCTCCATCATGCACACTCACACGTGCATACACACATACATACATAAACACACAGATGCACAAAGATGCACTGCACTGCGTTCTGATTCGCTCTTCAGAAATGTTTCCATCGGATGGCAGACAGGATGGTGTGGATGAAGTAGAGGAACGTGGCGGCGAAGGCAAACACCTGAGACATAAACACAAAAAGATAACACACATCACGATAATGCTTCAAACCATGGAGGCAGTTGTAATATTAAATATTCTGATTATACAGTTTTCTTTTTTTTAATGGAAGAGGGAGACATTTAAGAACATCCATATTGTCTCTTTTACCCCCGTTGTCATGACTATGTGGTGGTTTTACGACTCTACAAAGGCAAAGTGTTGTAACTACACATCTGATCATGATTAAGAAATGAAGTAAAATGTATTTATATAGCACTTTTCAAAGGCTAAAAGCACAAACATGAAGGAGGGGAAGCATAAAACAAACATAAAACAAGGAAAACAAAAGAAAACAGCCTCACAGAAGCGTTCTGAACTGCTTATGTACGGTTGCGGTCTTTTTTTTTTTTAATTTAAACAGGTAGAAACCATGAACACTTATCTCCTAATCAGACTTTGACAGTAATTTATCAAGTCTGAAGATATTTCTAAGATGAAAGAAGCAATTCCTAATTAATTTTCTAGAATGACGTTTCAAAGATATCGCAGATTTAAAAATAAGACCCAAGGCTTCTGTGACTTGTGTGGACAGATGAGCCTAATGCAGCGAGGTGATGTTTTATTTCAGAGATCCAGCTTTCAGAGGTGATAATTAGACTTTTCATCTTCTCTTCATTTCAAGTAGTTGTCACGCAGTCACTGTTTGATGCTGATCAAACACGTCACCAAAGATGACAACTTGTCAAATTCTGAAGGTTTAAAAGAATAGTAGAGCTGTGCATCATCAGCATAGAAATGATAAGAAATATGAGGATATTGGCTAATTGTCTGTCCTAGAAGAGGAATGTATAAAAGAAACAGGATAGGACCCATAACTGAACCTTGAGGTACCCCACATGAAGGTTTGTGGATTCTGACACAATCTGGTTCGCAAAGACACTGAAACTTTTACATGAAAGACAAGAATGAAACCATTCTGAAGCCAGGGTGGATGAAATAACCATATCACGGATCCTGTTAATCAAAGCAACATGGTCGACAGTGTCAAAGGCAGACATTAAATTCACTAAGTCCAGTTCTGTAAAATCCCCAGACTCAACAAGGATCTGTAAGATTCATTCTTGGGTCGTTCCATTTTGTCCCATTTCAGACAAACAAGAGCATTGAAACTGCATCAGGACAAGACAAAAAATGACCAACTCCAGCAAGCGTGTAATAAATACCACTGCACAATCCTGATGGAAAATGATATTTGAACATCAAAACACACACAAAAAGTAAAATAAAATAAAACAGTGCTTAAAGAATTTATATCAGCAAGGCTGGCAAATATTTGCTGAGCAGTTTTAATATGTAGAATTCTCAAATTGTTGTGGGTTTAGTTTTTGATTAGTTTCTGTTTTATTTTGAAGGTCTGTGTCCCTGTGTTTAGTTATAGACTTCCCTTGCTGCTGTCTGCCCTGATTGTGTGCACCTGTGTCTCGTTAGTGCTGTTAGTATAACTTGCCTTGTCTTTGCCTTGCTCCCTGCTAGTCCATACTACCTGCCTCCCTGGAGTTGGTTTTGGCTGCAGGGTTTGTTTTTTGTTGTTGTTGTTTTTTAGTTTTGTTGGATCCATGCTTGTGTTGCTTTTTTGTTTTAATTAAAGGGTTTTTTGGTTTTGTACTCCTGCCATTCTCGTTTCCTGTGTCCTGCCACGATCTCTTCACCGCACAACACAAACTTTAACCAAACTACCAGAATTTGATGGAAGCAAGAAATATAATAAAAAAGTTGTATGAACTCATTTAAGTTTGTAGATGCTGCACTTTAATGTTTTAATGGTCCTTAAAAATAATTTAAAGGTGAAGTTTCATATTTGATTTTTAGGAGCCCAAAGTCATTTTTTTTAAAGAAAGTGTTAGCATCATTACTGAACTTTATATTATTTCATAAGCCCTAACTTGTAATACCTGAGAGTTTTTCTGAAACATGAAACACTTGTCATTCGAGATGATTCTAATATACATAAAACATACAACAAACATGGTTCACTACTCCATCAAATTACAAGAACCATAGAAAGTATTTATTAGTGCAGTTTTCTAGGATTTTGGAGAACCTGTCAGATAAGATATATTTCAGTCATAAAATGTTACTGGTCTTGGGTTTTGTGATAAATAAAGCCAGTAGCAGCAACAAATTGCTAAGAACCAGTTTTCCATAAGTTTAGGATACCAGGTGGTTTTATCTGGCCAAAAGATACCACCAATAAACAGAAAAATTAATCAATTCATTTAGTATTAGGCAAAAGTCAGCATGATCCTTTGGGACTGGATTGATGAAAAGCAAAGAAAAGCTATTCAAACAGTATTTGAATCTAATCAGGAGACATTGAAAAGTGATTGAAACTCACCACAGCAGAAATATCAATCTGGTAGATCCTAAACGCTCCGCTTTTCTGCTGGAATGTGATGTAAGCCAAATCCACGCCTGCACTAAGGTAGAAGAGCACTGCCAGGCCGTGGTAAACAAAGTCCTGCACACAGATGGGAAATATGATGACAGTGGCCACAGCCAATTGTATGCTCTTCCATTTCATATTGTTATTTTTTCATCTTACAGCAGCAGCCCAGCCAGAACTGCTCTTATGACACCCGGCGCCGAAGAGAATCATCCAGAGGAAGGTCATGACGAAGCAGAACACCGACACAAACATCACCCATCCAAGGGGGTTCGGTGGATTCACGTGGTTCGACGCCACCAGAATCCACACCAGACCACCAAACACCTGCAGACGTGGAGAGATGTATTAATTTATGATATTTATATTTCCTTCTCCTTGAATCACCCCACACCTGTCATCATGACTTTAGCTCATTTCAACAAGGTGCCTTTTTTTCATTTTTGTAGTTTTGAACCTTTTTCAGTGGAGTTTTGAGCCAGTCTGCACTTACATGAGGGCCTAAGAGGACGATGCTTCTCTTACACGATACACCACTTTGTCAAGAAAGACAGAAGAATCCATGTGAGGGAAGTATAAAATGGATTTTTTTTTAAAAAGAGCACTGAGAAGCTGCTGAAGTATAACCCCTTTAGGGTAAAGATAAACCATGGCTGTTTACTGGCCAGAGGTGGAAAATGAGAAGGAAATGACTCATTTGATATCCCTCTGCATGGGACTGAAAAGCAGTGAATGTTTGCATGTCTGTGGTGAAACCAGCCACTCCTAAATTTGAATTGCACTGATGTAATAACCTTTATAGCAACTGCTTTGAAGAGGCAGAAAGAGTAAGTGGTTTCATCCCGTCATTTCCACCTCTGTAAAGCAACAAATGTTGGAGTAAAGGACAGAATATCTGTCTTTGCTGTAGAGACACCCCACACCTGTAGGATTCTCCTAGTATTTTTGCTCTTCTGGCACCTTTATGACCAACATCTGTGGCGTATCTGTTAGTATACCAAAAGTTTTGAGTTTCTTCTTAGGTGCAGAAACTAGTTTTACCAGTAAATTCCTGTAATTTCAGTTCTTTCTAAGCTTTTTCACCATCAACAAAGACGCAAGATATGAGTGAAGTACAAACTTGTTTTTGTCTCTCTTTTTGATAACAATTAAATAAAAAATAAGATGTGATATAGGCGAGTAAACAGTTACTTATAAAAGCTGATAGATCAAAATACATAAAATTTGTATTTTTTATATACAGGTTGGTCCTGATCAGGAAATGAAATATGGACCTGAGCAGAAGAAAATCTATCCAATACAACATGAAGCCATAAGCAATTTTTGTGCACATGGGGACATTTGTTTGACAGCAGAAGTGACAAATAGATTGCAAAAGTTTTATTAAGTCAGGTGGAAGCCCTGCATCTCACATGACAGAATTTGACTGATTCACAGCTGGATCTCTGTAAATGTATTTTGAACTTGGTCCAGATGTCCAGATGTTCACTCACCGCTTTTATTTTATTTATTTATTTATTTATTTTAGGATCTTCCTCTGTGCCTTTTAGAAGCATTTCCAAATGGAAAAATGATGCAACATGCCATTCCTGGTTTATTGTTAATGTCGGCAACATCTTGAAATGAGTAATTTTGCAATCTGAAGCTACATAACAGCCAAATAATGGACATTATCAAAAGAGAACCAGAAATCAGATAACGGAAATAATATACTTGAATTAAGTTTTAAGAGTTAAGAGAATTAATGTTTAAGAATATGAGCACAGCTTCCACTCAAAACAACTAAGAAACAACAGTTACCAAAAAATATTCATAAGTCAAATCTTCATCAAGATGAAACTGGTCACAAAGGAATAAATCAAACCCGTCACTCAGGAGATTTTATAAACTTCAAGGAATAAACACCAGAATTAGATGTGAACATTTGTTAACGTCACATGTATTTATATATATATATATATATATATATATATATAGTATACAGATGATTACTAAACAAGAGTGTTTTTTTTTTCTGACTGTAAATACAGAATTTTACATCTACATTTAGTCTGAGTTACTCAGTAAAAATGCCATTGAAGTAAGCTGCTCATTTGAAGTTATAAAACAGTACCTCTGTGAAGAACAGGTAACCGTGTGTAAACACAAAAGTTAGGATCTTATCAGAAACATCAGATATAACAAAGGGTGAAAAGTTGAATGAAAAATGGTTGAAACACAGTTGGCAAACAAGAAATCAGCTGCAATAGAGATCATATCTCCAATTGTGGACTAAACAAATAACTCTTTTTAAATGTTTATGGCTGTTCAGTTTGCCAGGTTACCCAACTGTTAACCACATTTATGTTGACTTAAGTTTCTGGATTTCTTTTTGTAAAACCTCTGCCCGGAGTATTTTGTAATAGTGATCATACATACCAACCACATGACCACAACTTCATTTTAGATCACATTTACTGTAGAGCAGTTAAACCAGATGAAGCATCCAATGTCAACATTTATTATTGATGATCTTACTAACTCTGCATTTGTTTTCCTGTGAAACAGAACATTTTGCAGTGCCTCTTGTGGTGACTAAAACATTGTAAACCCTTTTTTATGACCACAGTGGGAACTGTTTTTTGAAAAAAGTTTTTAAAAAATATTGCTTTCATAGATATTTGTTTCATTGTATGCATTATGAAAAGGTTAAGGTGAGGTGAGTAAAGATGGCTAAATTTAATTTAACAAAGTTTTTAGTGACTTGGGACACTATTTTCTTTGTATATGTAAATGAAAGAAGCATCATACATATGAAGGTAATGTTTTTTTTTACAGTTGATGTAAATCACAAAAACTAACAAATTTTTCCAGATTTTTCTTAAAATATGCCAAAGGTTCTTTTTTATCTACATAGTTTTTAATGTCTACGCTTTTAATCCTTTTCCCAGTAACCATCTAAGTCATTTCCTCTGTGATACAAAGAACTAGTCTAGTTCTTCTGGATTTTACTTTGACATCTATGAAAGCAGTGCCAAGAGAGACAGAAGAAACTGTCTCTTAAATGAGCTAAATCCATTCAGAGAAATGCAGCATGCAATGGAGATAAATCAACAATTGGACTAATATCCACTAAAGGCATCCAAAATGGTGTGGAGTGGAGTTACACCTGCTTCAGTGGAGTTGGAATGTCGGCGAATGACTGTTGTTGGTTTTGCAGTAAAAATGTGTTGATCCAAGGTGTTATCAGCAATTCTGTAGTCATCTTGGTTGTTTGAAATAGAGGCACTCAGACATTCCTGTATGAGTCATTGTACAAAGCCCACACACCACCCCACGGGGAGTGGTTCAATATGATCTGTCCTGGTGGATGGGAATGGGAGAGGTACCAGACCATTTTTATTTGAAAAAATTTCACAAAGTGAAAAAGTGTGGCAGGGCAAGCTAAGTTTAGTGAATTGAAATTCATTGAAATAATAGACTGCCTCAGTTTCCCAGATATCATATAGGTCCTACTCAGACAACATCACACGTGACAGGGTTCAACAGACAGGTAGACCTGCTGGAGTTAATGACTATGAACCTGTTGTCCTAACATCTCTCATCCTGAAAGTCCTACATAGACTTATATTGACCCACTCTGAATAAGCAAACAAGCATCTTCCAGGACCCACTGCGGTTGTTGTTGTTGTGGGCTTAGAGTTGAAGATGCTGTCACACACCTGTCACAGTCACCGGGACGAAGCATTTTTGACTTGACTTGAATTAAGTGTCTACTTTTTATGTTGATTAAGTGACACTGAAAGAAAGCAAAAGCAAATGAATTTTTTCAACTGCAACTGTTTCTTCCATTGAGACCAGGTAAAAAACTCACGTGTTACACTGAGCCTTTTTTGTAGGCTTAACTTTAAACTTGTTATGGTACTTTTTCTGAAAATGAAGCCACCGATCTCTATGAACATATTTTACACCACAAAATATAGAACAGAAGTTCAAAGATAATTTCTTTTCTTTCTCTCTCTCAAACAGCGGCACAAAGAAAACCTGCTCTTTTGCATAGCAGTCTGCACAACCCTCATAATCTGCATAGTTCCATCCAACAGACAGCCAAGCATGGATGACACCTGGGAACCTTCTGTCACACAGCTGTAGTGATGCATAGGTAATCTTGCTTCTTCAGAGCTTTGAGTGAGTAAATAACAAACTCAGTGAGAATTTATGACCAGACCAGATCTTTTCAGCAGCCAAGTCAGCCATCACCCCATTTTCATGACACAAGCAACTGAAAACCAGAACAGGTGAAAGAAAGAGGGAAGGGGATATGCTTTCTTAATTTTGTGAGATTTTAGCTGGGGATACTTGTTTAAAAGAAAATCACAAACCATAAACTTCTTTTTGACATTACAGCCAAGCTTCATGAGAACCTGCCAACCACCACATCTGTCTCCTCTGTGTTCTGGTGCAGTTGATAAATCTAGCTCCTCATCTGAAGCAGCAATATTCAGCATTTTGTGATTGTGAAACAATTTAGAAATATGTAAACAATCTCTCAGAGAAATTGTTGCCAAAATAACAGTAGAATACAGATAAATTACTATAAAGTTACATAAATTCTATTTTTTTCTCTTTTGGCCTTTGTTTTTAATTATTGAAAATCCAAAGGATGAAGTTAATCACCTTTGATGGAGGAAAACAGAAAAAGTTCAGCTTATATACATGATTCATTGATTATCTAAATTGTATTCATTGCAAGATCTAAATGTTGGTGTTAATCTTTGCCTTTCAGAAAGGCGAAGTCTTCATCATTGTCAGCAGTGAAAGAATCCATTTTGAACTCAAAAACCAAACCACTCACAAGAAAAAAGAGAGAGAAAAGTAGAAAAACTGAGAGGGCTAACACCTCCAAAAGTGTTAGCCACCCTTTATCCTTGCACGTGCAGATAAATCAACAGCAATGACCATTATTTTGTAGCCAGATGTTAAACATGAACACTGACAATGTACTGAGATGCAGAAACTCAACACCACGAACAGATGAGCACAAAACTGTAGTCATGCAGAATATCCATCCATCCATCCATCCATCCATCCATCCATCCATCCATCCATCCATCCATCCTTTTCTGCAGGGACACCCAGACCTCTGCTTCTCTGGCCACACCCCTCCAGCTGTACTAGAAAAACATCGAGGTGTTTCCAGGTCAGCCTATAGTTGTAATTTTTCCAGCATGTGCCACTATTGCATCAGAGCCTGCTTCCAGCTGGACATGCCTGAAACTCTTGCACAGAAAGATGCCCAGGACACTTCCCACCCACTTCAACAGAGTTCTTGAACTCCTTTATGAATGGAGCCTTCTGTTGTTACTGGATCCAGTGAACCAGTGAGATTTTGATGCTCTCTTTACTTGAAGCATCATCTCACTCCAAACCAGGAGAAGGCACTCCACCCTTTTCCGACTGAGAGCCACAGCTTCAGATTTGAAAGTACTGATTCTTATCTCCACTGCTTTTTACTTCACTGTAAACTGTTCCAATCAGAGCTGGAGATCATTGCTCGATGAAACCAACACACCCACATTATCTAAAAGTAAAACATAAAGGTGAACAGGCCAACAAACCTGACACTGAGACACTAACGGTGCTAACTGAGAAATTCTGTACATGAAAGTTATAAACACAGTCAGAGGACAGCACTGATCCCACTCAGACAAAAATCCAACTTGCCACCAACAATGGGGAGCAAAAGTTTTGTTTAATTTGTACAGGAACTGAATAGTCTTTGGTAATTGACCTACTATACTGTGCTCCGGGAATAATCCCAGAATATGACTGAATGCCTTCTCTGAGTCCATGAAGCGTATGTGGACTGCTTAGGAAAACCGTCCTCCAGGACCTAAATGGGAGTTGTTCCAGAGTTCCACACCCAGAGCAGAGCCCACACAGCTCCTCATGAATCTGAAGCTCAACTATCAACCAGACTCTCTTCTCCAGCATAAACCTCACCAGGGATGCTAAGAGATGTGATTCACACTGTGAACTTCTGCACCAGTCTGCCATTCCTGATGTGCACAGATGCTGCAGAGGCATGTCAGTCAAGACAATCTTAGAGCATCCAGAGCTTTAAGAATTTCAGTTCAGATCTTATCCACCTCTGGAGCCCTGCTGCAGAGAGCTTTTTAAAGGCCTCGGTCCAGCTAATAAGCAACTCCATCTCAGAGTCTTTGGACTCATCTTCCTTCATGGAAGACATGTTGGTAGGAAAGAGAACTTTCTTGATCCTTGAAGTGTCCCTTCCTCTTCCTGACAGTGTCCCTGTGGAGGTCAACACCACACCACTTTCAACACAATCCCTGAACTTTGCCCACACCCAAAGTCTTTGCCCCAGCACATGGATCGACATCAGTATTGTTCTGTTGTGAGTTGGTTGGGACGTGGTTGGTACAATTAGACTTTATTACTATTTATTCTCCATCATGTTTGGACTCCCCTGTAGTTTTGAGAAACATGACCAATTGACCTGTTATATTTTATTGAACTCATCTTTTGAAAACAGTTGTCCCTTACTTTTTCTGTGAAAAGTCAGGTAACATGCAATCGAAATGAAATATCCACATTATTTTAAGGAATCAAACAGAATGACAGACAAATGGCTTGTTTTCTACTGTTGTTTCCACTCACAGGAAGAGAATCAGAAACAGTCTGGCATCACTCTTCTCTTGGATTTGATGTATGAAATGTGTCCTTCGTCCGGTATCTTTGCAGTTTTGTGTCATCAGTTATGTGAGCAGTTTCCACCTTTTTGTTATCATTCAGGGAGAAGAAGAGCTGGCCGCATTC
Organism: Zenarchopterus dispar; assembly: GCA_028564865.1. Lineage (NCBI taxonomy): Eukaryota > Metazoa > Chordata > Actinopteri > Beloniformes > Zenarchopteridae > Zenarchopterus > Zenarchopterus dispar. The sequence continues at coordinate 13,834 of JAOWBL010033419.1, forward strand.
TTTCTTAGATTAGTAACAGAGACACAATATGAGTGAAATATGAGAGGTGAAGAGATGCAGGGGCTCCTCCCATGTGAGGAACATGTTTCCTTGTCTCCTTTTTCACTGACATGAATAATACTTTTCATCCAAATGAACTCCAGCCATTATGTTTATATGGAGATAAAATTCTTGTGATGAATTTGATCGTTCAAATCATTGTAGTAGGAAGTCTTTGGTGTAAATGCTAAAGAACTAAAGCCCTTTCTTGGTTTAAATCCTTTTTATTCATCTTTTAAATGTGAAAACAGCAACAGATTTAAAATAGTCTCTAACTTTTTTTTTTTTTGTAATTATTTCTAGTTTTGTGCATCATATGCAACTATAGATGGGTTGTTTTATTTATTTACCCTCCTGACTCAATCAATGATATTCTGATTAGTTTCTATGTCTATTGTAATTTGAATTTATATAAACATAATAAAGAAATCTGGTTTTATGTTTAAACTAATAAATTCAAACAAACATGCAGAATTTATTTACATAATTGACTTGAAGGTCAATACCTTGGTTTTGTACCGAAATTTTCCCACTCACCAATTCAGGGAGGTAAAATATATCCGGGGCAGTTGTGCATATCCCGAACCCGCTGGGTAGGCTCCCCATGGACTGAGTAGTTGCAGCCATCGCTCCTCGTTTCCCTGTTTTTTCCCTCAAGACAGCAGCGGGTGTGTGAACTAACGGAGCAGCAGCAGGTGGAACTGGCCCTTATAGCAAAGCCGGCTTAGCAGAAAAACACGTTCAGCTTTTGTGGGTGAGAGATCCCTTCCCACAGCAGCTCCTGAAACAAATGGACACACCCTTCTTCTTACAGCACCCAAGGCTGCCTGGTGTTTAATGAGAGCTGGTAAACTGTAAGAAGCTTTTGAGGACACCAGAAGAGGAATTTTGTGGCCCAAGGCTGCAGCGAACCCTGCTCAGCTCACATCTAGCCATTGTTGCTGTTCGGTAAAGAAACGGCTCACTGGGTTTTCAGGTTACACTAACTCCATCAGCCCTTATTTTGAAGCACCTCAGTGCCTATAGCCTCTGTTTGTATTAAACACAGAAACTATAAAACAGGTTTCTTTTCAAAATACAAATGCCTATTTGTTAGTAGACACGGTTTGCTTTAGTTTTAAAACATTATTTCAAAGTTATACTTGTCATTATTTATTTATTTATTATATTTATGTTAACAGTGAGTCACATGACTGTGTGCAACAAGAAGGGTGTTTTTTTCCTTTTCCTTTTTCTTTTTTTTGTGATAAACAGTACTTGCTCAATACTTTCACCCAGGTACACTCCCTCAACTACAACCAAAGCTTGTTTACCTGGTGAGCATCACACTTGACTCTCAAGGCTCTCAGAGGGTTGAGATTACATTATTTTAATCCACATCCACAATCTAATCGCCTCCTGATTTACTAAGAAATTAGAAAGTGTTCACGTAATCATGTTAGTCCATTGACGAATGAAAATGAACTTTAAATCTGATTTTAAATTTCATAATGTTCTTCAGTGGCCTGATTGTTTTTTGTGACAACCTGAAGTGTTCTCTTAGGTTCTCTTAGGTTCTCAATTGTTCACACCAGCAACATTTTCCCACAGATTATGACTCGATTACCTAATAATGTTCAGGTAATTATGTGTTTATTCTGCATTTACATCTAATTCTACCCTGAAGAGAAATTCAGAACAGTTTAATTGTTGTGATGTTAATTAACATACAGCACATACCCTTTTCTCTCTTTTTTTTTTTTTTTTTTTACCAGTTTTTACTTTTCCAAATAACTTCCTGGAAACTTGATCTTATATCTGAGCACTTTAACAATAAAACTCTGAAGTGAGAGCCCTGACTTGTTAAAGATTGTTAAAAGAGAGAAGGCAAAGAGGATAAAACAAAAACAGCCTGGAGGCTCATTAATCCAGCAGGAATGCTGTAAAGGATAGACATAAATGTCTCAAAGTGTATAAAATATGTCATATTAGAAATCTAGAAGATGCAGTAATTTATACTTTTTGTATTAGACAGATCTCAGTGGCTTTAAGGGATTTGAGTCAATCTGAAGAAGATATATAGACCTTCTATGAAAAAAAGATGTTTCGATGAGTCTGACTGTATGGAAAATTTTTATTTCAAGTTCATTGCCTTGTTACAAAGGTATCCCTAACAATAAATAAAGTATATTTCCTGGATAACCCCAAAAATCGACCCCTCTTCTTTGCTCCACTCATAGTGACTTTCTCAACCAGTACAACCATTTTTTTTATATCAGTTTTATTTATTTAATATCATAGATCTTAAACATATCCATAAGGTGAAATCATTCATGTACATACATTTGGAAATTTCAAACTTTTATCAATAGCAGAAACAAAAAAACTTGAAGTAACAAAAGCAGTAGGGGTGGATGAAGACAGTGAGTATGTTATGATTTAATTTAATTTAATTTAGCTGTCTTGAAACAGAATAAAAAAGGTGTATTCTTCTACTCCATCAACTCTTACGGATATCAGTGATTCCATGCTTCAAATGTTTCAGATGTCAGGTGAGTGTGTGTTTGCTTTTATTTTGCTCCCTGTTAAATGTTTATGATGAAAACATCCAAAGGAGCTGGTCACTGAATTTTATCAGAAGCTGTTTATGGTCATTAAATTTGATGCAGGATTTAAACAAACTTGTGGTCGACATGAGCAGTGAGAACAGAAATGAAGAAAACTACACTTGAACTTCAGGGCTCCAGTGACAGATAAGATGTAAATTTTGCACTAATCTTATGTGTCCGTCATAGCTCTGAGTTATAAAGAAAACGAATTGATGCCAACACAGTTAATTAAGAAAACATAAAGCATGGTGCAAGAATTAATTCAACCATTATGAAAGGAAATGTGAAACCATTATGTGAAATCTGTTGAGGAATCCGCTCAAAGACAGTAAACCAGACGCTTTCTTTGGAAAATTTAAGAATTTATAATATGCTAAGTGCAAACTTTGAATATGGAGTTGGGAAGACTGAGTTTGGAGGTGAATGAATGATCTGATACAAGATACGGTCCAGTTGCTTTATTGGTACTGAGAATCCAGAGTTATTGTTTTACTTAAAGGTTGCATATTATCTGTATACAGCTACAATACAGAGTTATAGTATAGTAGTATAGAGTTTATAAAGAGTTTTATTGGCCTTTTCTTGTCCAGTTATAACTGTATGTATTGATTTATGACTTCAAACCTGAACATTTGGGATAAATATAATATTTTGCACTGTATTGAATTGTTACTTTGAAAATTTCAGTAATGTTATTATACAATTATGGATATTATTTGGGAATCTCAATTATGTTTTTTTTTCAGAGTGATTAAACTGCATCTTTTATTTTCTTTTTTAAATTTACAAGTAATTTGCAGGTATTTCTATGTATTTTACATAGAGTATCATATCACATAGAAGGTGATATGATACTTTATGGTGATAAGGCTAAATGTTTTATTATCAACCTTCTATATATCAGATTTAATTGGGGGTAAAAATTCGCCTCAGTGAGTTCATTTTAACCAAACCAGCACTTTTCTCATGAAGAGAACAGTTAAATGTGATATAATAACTCACAGAATTGGTTAGTAGGTTAGTTAATGGAGCAATGATCAACACGTAGCCTGTTTTCCACTATATTGTTCAATCGCATTATGAGTAAAAAAAAGAATTAATGAAAGATATTTTAAAAAAGCAAAACACAAAGAACTACAGAGTGTTCAGTATGGCAACAGGTAATCTGGTTATCTGGCTTCATGCTCTTCATTTGTGGAGGAAGGTGTTTGACTTTAGGACCTCTTCCATCGAATGGCAGAAAAAATGGTGTGAAGGAAGTAGAGAAGCGTGGCCACATATGACATCACCTGAAAGTATGGACACATACACAGATTAATGATTCCCACCCACTGCTGAGTGGAAAGAGGTCCACTGGAAGCATTTTGGTGTTTTGAAATCAAAACATTTGCCTCTCATTGCAAAGAAACAACATTATTTATCTTTTTGTGTCATTTGCTAATGTTATCGACTACATTAGAACATATGTTGTTGGCCTTTTCTGTGCGAAATAAAACATTCTCTTTGCTTCCCATGACTGCAATTAATTTACAAAATAAATCCACCTTTTAAGCACTCACTTATATATCTGTCACTATGTGCTCTTTAATTGCTCTATGTTTTAAGATAAACATATTTTTCATCAGATTACATTAGATTGCTTGCACAAAAATTAAATATCATCACAGGGCAAAAAGAACTTCTTTTGCTTATTTTTTTAAATTTAAATGTTTTGTTGCCTTTGTCATTACCAAGGCAGCATTGTGTTTTGCATGTTGATTTTACACAGGTTTTATATCAGATTCTCTTCCTGTCACAACGTTCTCCGTTTATCCAGGCTCGGTATAAGAATACTGCAGCAGAGTTTTCATGTTCCGCGTCCTGCTCAGAGACACTTCAACATATCCCAGGACTAGAGATCGATCTGCAAACTTTCCGATTTGTTTGACTGTATGTATAAAACATATCTATGAAACACTGATGTCAACCATTCATGTAATTTTTTGACAAATGTATGTTGAAACAAATACTTCAAAGGTACAAGACTGTATCTTCAGTCCAATTGATCATGATCAAATAGGCACATTTTATTCAAAATCACAAACTTTATTATAAATAGCACTTTCTCTTAGGGAATTTTGATCCTGGAGAAGATGGTGTGCTTGACTAGTAATGAAAAACTCTCACAATGTCAGATAAAAGTTGATTTTCCAACCTCAACTGTGTTATTAAATCAAATATCATCTACTCATCAAAATATGATCCATCAATAATCACAAAGTACCTAAGTATTTAAACAATTTATGCTACTTTAGAGTTTTAGTTTCCTGGAAAACAATTCACAATGCTAATGGCTCATTTTGCATTCAGAAAGATTATTATATTAAACACTTTCACTAGCATTTGTACTGCAAAATAAACTATGCTTTCTGAATAAAACTACTGCAGTCCATGGGATAAATTTTCCTGACATGTAGTCCACATGATAGCTACGGCTGGAAAAATTTGAAATACTGTGTTGATTTCCAGGAAATTAATTTCAGTCCATACTTGTTTTCTGATTTTGTGTGTTTCACGTACCACTGCAGCAATTTCCAGTCTGTAGATTTTGAGTGATGGACGTGGGAACAGAGTGGAATGGAAAATAGTGACGTAGGCAAGACTTACAGATGCACTGAGGTAGAAAACCACTGCCACAAAATGGAAACAGACATCCTGTAGCAGAAAAGATAGGTGGTGCATGGGGGTGGTGGAGCAAAGACAAGAGGAGGAAAAGAGAAGTGTGAAGTTGGAGAGATGAAGAAGCGATGCAAACAAAGTGGAGGCGTGTTGATATAGGCAGGGGGAGGAGTAAAACCATGTGAAAAGTAGATAAATGGTGAGGACAGCAGAGGGAAATGGGTTTGGTAAAAAAAAAAAGAAAAGAAAAGGGAGAGAAGTTGAAATATATTAGCATAAAAACAAAGATCAACCCTTTCAAGTTAACATTCTCCTTAACTCTGTTGCTATCTTTTCAAACCACATTCTAATGTTTTGTTAAATATGTAATGTGTTTTACTGTACAATAATGTAACTAGATGTTACAGCAACACATCCTGCAGATATTTGAATATTATTCATAGACAACACAGTCTTGGCTCCAAAAGTAATATCTCTATTTCAGTACAATTTTGAACCTAATCAACTTGAACTGTATCTAGTCTGCTTATTCATAGGACCTTATATACTGTTTTCTTTTCTTACTGAAAGATGTGCCCAAGCTAAGTTCCCAAGAAAACTTACATTTCTGGAAACTGTCTGTGTATTTTATCTCAATGTTGATTTTCATAACGCTTTCCGATAAAAAATTTAAAATAAAGAACCAAAAACATAAAAGCCAAATTCTGGACCACCAAAGAGTAAAATGGATGTTTCTCTTAAAGAAATTGCTAAATGATTTGTTTTTCTTATATGCTCATATTGTGTTGTATCTCTTGCCTCTGCTAAAAGAGAAAATAAGTTCCCTAAAATCACAAACTTTCATTTGACATATTAAATCACACTAAAAGATATGTGTTAAAGCTTCTTACTCACCACTTGATTTATACTTGTGTAATGAGTGGTATTTTTCACCTAGCTGTATTTTGTGACCAAATGCAATATTTCTTGTTTTCCAAGTTTCACTGTGTAAACCCGTGTTTTTAGGTAAATAATCTGACTGTCCTGAGCATAGCTCCGCCCCTAACTGCACGGATAAACATCACTACACCAAGCAAAGCCTGATCTTCCAACTCGTGGTGCCTAAGCCAGAGGTTTTGGTCTTGTTGGAGAAAATCCAGGATGCTACAAAGATAAGGCAACATACTAATGCACAAATACTGAAATAATAATAATTAGTATCAATATTTGAACACACATATATCATTCTGTCTATTCCCGTGTTTATTTATCCAGATAACAAATCAGTATGTGTTGGATTTTACGAACCAGAGATGGCCAGATGCTGGCCTGATTGCCTCCACAGAAGAAGATGAAAAGCCAGAGTGACGTTCCTACAAAGCAGAAGACGGACACAAACATCACCCAGCCAAGAGGGTTGCTCATCTGGAGGATTTGAGTCGATGCCACCAAGATCCACACCAAACCTCCAAACACCTGCGGGGTCAAACAGAGGAGGGAAGGGAAAGACACTGATGGGAATGATATATTTGAGGGTTCAAGTTTTTCCAGAAAAAGGAAGACAAGGCAGATTTGTTTGTGTAACACATTTATTGTACTAGACTATTCAAAATGCTTTACATACAAACATTAATAAATGCATCGAAACGTAAGAGTTTCAAAACAGACCTAAAGACAGACAAACACAAGTTGTTTTTTGTTTTTGTTTTTTTTTGTTTTGTTTTGTTTTTATCATCATTGTCAGAGGTGGAATATTCCTCTTCAGAATCTGAGCCAGCGACGACTGGCTTCTTTTTTTTTTTTTTTTTTTTTTTTGTAGCATGAAAATTAACGTGAAAGTGAAGGTGTCCCACATCAATCCTCTTGACAGATCAGTCCGGACAAGCTCCACTAAGCCTGAACTCTGTCAAAGAGGACTAAAACCCGAACAGTAAAGTGTAAAGAAAAAGGAAGCAAAAGAGGGTTGTGATGGATGTTATTTGTATTATGGGTAACAAAGTGGCTGTACAGAGTATGGTGTGATGTGTGTAAATGAAAGCATGATGTTTGTGTTGGATGTAACACCCCAAAATGTGCAAGACAAACACAAGTTAAAAAGAATAAAACAGTTCTCCTAAAAAGAGTCTATTTCTTCTTTTCTCTTTCATAAGGGTTTCACCCCTCTTTCAGTGTTTCATTAAGTCCTCAGTTTTAAGGTATGTTAGAGTGAAACTACAGCAAACACCAGCAGGAGAACTTTTGGATCCAGACTATGAGCTTGTCATCCTGGTGAGGAGATTTCCAGCAGCTACAACACTGAGAAAGTTCCTCAACTCTTCAAGTGTGGGTTCAATGAGTGCAGAACATTTGATTTATGCAGAAGAAAAAGCCAGCAGTTTTTTTTATTTACTCACTTTGGAGGTGGATTTTGGGGGGACAATGTCATCATTTCACAAAAAGCTCTTTAAAAAGGTCAGTCTTTATTTTGATTAATATTCTTTTTAGTAGAAAAAACTATATTATCATTATTTACTCAAACAATGTGCCTGTCTCATATCAGATCATCATTTTAGAGGTTTATGTGCTCCAAAGTAGAAACTATTTTACTAAAAATGCAGAAATCTTTTCTGTCAGTTGTGCAAACACGATGGCTTCAAAACCAAGACGATCTTTGCACAATTGAATACTTTTTTCTTTTCTTTTTGAGCTCAACAACCAAAATTCAACCTGTCAGACAAGAATTTGCCATGCCCTAAATCAAACAACATGCCTGCAAATATTTTCTCTGCTTTATTATATCATTTGCAACACCATAACAGCCGCTATCCAGTTGAAGATATCTCTGAAGTTCCATTTCTGCTCTTTCAGGATGGGAATTTGACTTACAGAAAACGTTTTATATTAAATAGCTTGTAATATAAAAATGTAGCAATACTGATAACAATTTAAAATGAAGGGGCTAAATATATCATAAGTAATGCTGCCATGGACTGATCTTCCAGTAAAACATACTTTCACATTGTGATAAACGTATTTATTTTCCATCGCTTCAGTTTGAGGAGCAGTTTGTTTCCACCTTTCAGCTTCTGTTATTTTAATAAACTTTCCTTTATGAAATCAAACCTTTCCTGGGCTAAAACCTCAGTTAAAATAAAGTCTAAATTACTGATAGTGATGACAATAAAAAATGATCACTGACACAATCTGTTGAGGGAATGAGAAGCAGCGCAAACACAGATTAATAATCCATGACTATGGCAGTTTAACAATAGATTACACAAACATTACTCCCTAAGTTGTCACATGTTTTGATATCAGTTGATAACTATGACTTAAATGTCCTCCTATTATCCAAGTGAAATCAGCCATCCCGCAACTGAGTAAACTCTTAAGAAAAATGTGTCTTTACTAACTTCTCTCAAGCATTTGGCCCTGAAGTTTTGACAGCTGCAGAGAATTTCAGCGAAACCCAGAGCCAAGAGTTTCTTCTAAGCCTTTTATTGCATTATTTTGCAGCTAATGATTTCCATCTACAATATGAACCTCTCCTCCCTAACAGGTTGCAATAAGCTCTTTTTTTTTTTTTTATTGGCATTGCAACAGCATGTGGAGGAACTATCACTATTTCAAGCATCTACGGGAGATGTGTTTTATTTTCCTGGAGCAAAAATGTCTCTGCTGCATCTGGAAAAGTTCTGATGAACAGTCTGTGTCCAAATTTTCAATATAGATATTTTTCAGGTGAGTCATCCCATTAATCATGTTTTCACACGGCATCATAGAAATGTTTGTGTGAGTGGTTTTGATTCACAGTTTTCTTGGGGGTGGGGGGTTGTTTTGTTTTGTTTTTCCATTTTTACAAGACAACGACAACTTTGTTTTACATTTAACTTAAGTTTAGTCTTTATTCTGTTTCATGAAAGACAGATTGTGTAGAAATACTACAATTTTGATGATGTCACATTGTTGATTTCTCTCAACAAACTCTTTTAATATACATTTTTTTATGAATTGGTCTTATGTGAATATTTGAAAATTAAAATTATTGGAATCAACTAGATTATGATGATGATAATGAACAATAGATTGAAAATAATTTATAACTGGACTTTACTGAACTTTTGCTTTCTGTGTAAAATGCCTTCAGATTATTTTTCTTACAAACTGGTGCAAAATAAATTGACTTGAACTGAATTGAATTTCATGTTAAGATATTAATTTAAATTGGATCTGAAAAATGCAATCTGAAGAATGTGGTCTAGCCTTTTAATGTCTGATATATGAAGTAATATGCAGACAAATATGTGCAGATCAAAGCCAAGATGGCAACAGTAAAAAAGTGAACTGAAAAACTATAGGTGGCATCATTTGGCTGCATATAACCAGTTTATCATTTATCCCTCTCAGCTTTGTATGACAGCACTCCATCGCTCTGCAACGGTGAATTAAGCCTTCGTTATTTATTTTTCCTGGCATTTTTATGTACATAGTGGTTTAAATAAACTGTATCAGCACATTTTCATTTCTGAGAAACAGATTACTGATGAAAGGGTGTGAGCCAAACCCTGCAAGCTTAAAGCAGGTTTAGATTTACATACCGCTCAGCAGCTCTGTTTGTGTGCCACGGGCCTTTTTCCACCTGTGTCATAAAGATTTAATCTTCCATGCGCAACAAATGTAGAAAGTGTTCAGGTGTAGTATTAAGACCGTTGGTTACAAACTGAACTACAATGACTGTTACTGTTACTTAAAGTAGAAGCCCATCTGCAATGCAACAGATCAGCACAGTAAATAAATGTTTCATTTAGTTTACTAAAAACCTGCAGGGAGTAGATCTATGATCATTAACAGGCTCATGGCAAAATGTATCTTTCATACAACAAATTATCTATTTGTATTAATATATTATCTCCACACCATATCTATTGCATATTATGCTTTCTAATATGTTTTTACATTTTCTTTCATTTTGTTCCTAATTTAACTTGTTGACAGTGCTTTCCTGTTATTATGGAAAACGACCCATGAAGGGATTACTGCCATCATGGATTCAAAAGGTTGCCAAACCACTTGAGTTCCATTTCATATAATTATTTGCCAGAAAACATTAACAGAAAAAATAACATCTAAAGAGCAGATATGAGGTGTTATCAAATGAACCAGTTTTATCTGCTCAGCTTGACTGACGCAACTCTGTCACCTCCTCTAATCTTCACACTTGGTTAACTGGTCTCTGACCTCCTTGCTCGCTCCACCGATCAAATACTGAGATCCGGTGACCAGCTAACAACACGAGAATGATTCTTATCTGAATGGGGACTTTCCTTACAGAGCAATTGTGAGGTAGTTAATAGAGAGAGAAAGATAAAAGGATAATTGTGGTGCTGAGCTGAATGAATAAATGAGGGCAAGTAACCTGTCTGCGTCACCACTCTGAAGATGGTGAATTAACAATCCAAATCGAGAAAGCATGAGGCAAAAATGACATGCTAAATAAATAAATAAAAGAATATATGCATGAAAAACTCACAAACTCTGGGATGAAGAAAACATCAGGAACAGTGGTAAAGATCTTGCATCCTGTAGGCAGAGCATCACCTGAGGTGGTGGAAGCCATAGTCCCAAACTCTGTTGTGTATGTGTGTGGGTTGTCCTCACAATGAGAAATGAAGCCTGTTTTAACCTGCGTTTTAAAGGTGGCTTTTCTCCCCTGTCGTTTGTCCTTCTGTACCTCCCTCTGTTTCTCCGCTACTCCACCTACCCATCTATTCCCAAATACCAGTTTAACAAGTGCCTTTTTGCTTTGTTTGTGCAGCAGGAGGATGTTGCTGGTCTCTGTGTGTTGCTTATGTTGGCAGATTTTAAGCGTGTGCCCTTATGTGTTCATGGTGTTTGTGTCACTAAAACATCAACCTTATTTGCATGCACATAAAATACTTAAAATATTTTTATTTTATTGTGATTTTTTTCATTTATTTTATTGTGATTTTTTTCATTTATTTTAACTTTGTTTTTTTTTACATTTGCTTATTCTATCTCTGTGCATCAATTTAGGTGTTGTATTTCAGTTTTTATGTGTTACTGATGATCTTTCTGACTAATTTTAATATAAAGTAACACTCTGACTACCAGTCTGCTCCAAATAAAGAATGAAAATTCTAAATCTCTAAGACAAAGTGAAAATAAAATTTAATTTTTTTTATGATATTGACCATTCTATAAAATGAGGTTATGAATAAGTCACAAATTTTCCCCTTAACCTGATCATGAGACATGTCAATCCATCAGGTTTCCTAAGGTGTGTTTTGCCATGAAGAGGGGAGTAGTGTGGGCCAACAGCCAGGTATGAAAACACAACCAAACAAAGTTTAAATTTAGAAAACCCTCAAATAAGGTGGTAAAACTGATGTTCATTTAAGGTAGTGTCACATGGAGAAAGCTGTGCTTGTTTGTTGAATGTTAAAGAGCTTTGAGTAAAGGTGGGAAAAATGTAATGAGTTTTAAATGAGGAATGCATTAGCAGTTGGGTAAAATAGTCAGTTGTCAACCCCATTTCTCTGTGTCGGTATGATAGGGTTATTTTCATGGCCTGCTTTGTAACCATAGACTGGAATAAAAGGAACTGGATAACCCTCTGTGATGTCACCCAGAGGTTTTCTAAGTAGAGCTTTTCAAGCCTCTTTTTAGAGTGTTTTCACACCAGAACTGCTTGGTCCACTTTGAACAGACCAGAGTTCATTTCCTCAGCTTGTCCACTTCGCTTAGGTAGGTGGGGAAGGACTTCCAAACTCTGGTCCAGACCAACCAAACCCTGAAAACCTGGGTTTCAGTTAACTTGCAAGTGAACCCTGAAGCCATTTGCTTACAGTGAGAATGCAAGTGGACGATCTGGTGAACCAAAAAGAGGAAGTGATGGAGAGCGCACACCTATACAGCAGTCAGTTGAGGAAACCCAGGATTTGCAACTTCCATACTGACCTTATTTCAGAAGTAAGATTATTGGCACTTATTTTGAACTTTAAAGTTAAAGTAGAAACCCAAGACTGGATAAATTTGGTTTTCCAACATTGTTTGTTTATGTTATAAACAAGCAGGCTGACGGAAATGATCAATCATTGAGCCAGGTTTTCTTCTTCCTCATACTTTTCTATGTCCTTCTCAGTGGTCTGTTTCAGGCAATACCACTCACAAACAAGCAGCTGTTGCAACTGCATCAGATCCAGATGTGAATTTTTTCTACATTCCTGCCCAATAAAACCAAATCCACTGGACTATCCTGGGGTAAATACACCTTACGTCTCTCTGCATCACAACATGATGGTAGGAAATGACACCAGGTAACCCCATTAAATCTAAAGATGGACAAATGGCTGGAATGAACACGCCTAACTTACAGGTTATCTATTTTAATATGGCTGGCTTAGTTAATATTAATCAATGATGCTAATTGAAACAACATGCAAAACAAGTGGAACCCATGATCGCCTGGTCACCAGCAAATAACCTTTAGCTAATTATCTAAAGTGATGAAAGCAATCTATGAACTGCCAGCTGTCAGTCAGATTCCTAGTCATGCAAAATATTATGGGCTTATACAATGTTGCCTGACAAGGTACATAAAACCCCTTGTAGAGTTGTCATGGTTGGGAAATTTAACAGCTAAAGCCATATTTTGAACCAGGCCATTTGAATTTTATTCTGCAAAGTTGAACATTTAACATGTGGATCAAAGGAGATGGTCTTGTGATTTTATTTACTTGCAGATTTAGCAAACTCCATTCCATTCCTTCTATAACTGTGCTTAGCAGTTACATATTATTTATTTATTTAAAGCAACTTCTAATTATCCACATTGGAAATGTAGCCCTTTGTATAGTTAGCATCATTACTTAAATAACTAATTTCCTTTTGGAATCTTTTTTCCAACATTGGCTCTCCATGATGTCATAGAGGGCAAAGTTTCCTCTTAAGACCACATTCTCCAGGCAACATGTATCTACAAAAGCTTCAGCTGCTATTTTAAATGTTGCCTTTTTTTTCCAGACCTACTAAAACAAAGAGTAGGTGTTGTTTCAATGCTAGAAGAATGAAGTGGTAAGTAAACTGTACTCTAGTGGAAACTGGCTGGATGTTTGGGTAAACCCTGTGGATACAGTGACTACAGTTGCAGAGTCTCACACCATTATACTGTACCTTACAACAGCTGCAAAATAAAATCAATTAATTTCAAAGACTGTCATCCAATTAATAAATAAAAATAAAAATAAAAAATCAATGTCATTCATTATCGTAACAACACAGCTTTGGGGTCAATAACAGTTTGGTGACAGCATCTGTTATTTTATTTCAATCTGGATTTTACCACATGTTTCACACCAACAATAACTATCACAAAAGTATACAAAACATTTAGACAGTGAGTTACTGAAAGATCAAATAATCTGTAATATTACACATGTGCCATGGAGTTTGTTTACTCTATTTACCATTTACCATAATGTCTGATGATAATCTCTGTTACGGTTCATCATGCTGTCCATTTTCATACTGTGTTAGTATGCCTAAACCGACTCTCTCAGCAACCACTACCGGGAAAACTACCAGGGGTTCCTAATCCAGCACCAACATTTTAACTTCTGAATTGAAGCAAATTTGGAAATAAAGGAAAGTTGCAGTTTGTCAATTGACCACTAGGGGATGGCCTCAAAAGCGAGTCTATCTCCATTGATTCCCATGTTAAAATGTCCAATTTTGCAGCAGAAATTAACATATTTACAGCCTGGTTAAAAACAAACAAACAAACAAAAAAAAAATAGTTTTGATCTTCACAGCCAGGTTTCACAACCATAACAACTGTAGGAATTCTTTTGAATCACATCATAAAAAATATATATCAAGCAATAAATGTATGCATAATTAGGGGTGTGGTCTTTTACTGGTCCCTGGCTATGGCAATGGCTAGCTGTCATCACTTCCACATTAGTCATCACTTTTGCTAAAGCAACCAGCAGCTTGTGTTGACTAAATCCATTGGTCATTTCTGATTTTTCCACTAAAACACTTAAAATAAGATATATTGCTGGAAACATTCACCAGAAACTCTGCAGACCTGGGAAGCCAAGTGGAACACAATCACCTGATGTCAATAAAAAGTAGCCAAAATTACCAGTTGGCTCCCAGCTCCTTCAGCCAATCCATGCCGGAGGTGTTGCAGCCAGCATTTGAGGCGTCCTGGTTCCATCTACTTGCAAAATGTCTCCACACTGTAGGAGGAATCAGGAGGCTTCAAAATCACTTTTCAGAAAACTTGTGGGAGATATCACAGAGGGTTTGTCCAGTAATTACACAGACTATATTTCCATCAGTATTAGCTGTTGGCGATCATTTGATTGTGTGTATAAAACAGGAAGTCCTGTCTCATGACCAGGGTTACATCAGGTGATGCTGCTTTGCCTGATGCTGCTTTGCTTGCCATAGTATTTTGTCTTTCTCTTCGTGTCCCCATATAAGCAGGTGTGGTCTTGCATGCTAGGCTGTTTCACACAACCTTCTTGCTACACTACTGGCTACCCGTGTTGGATTTGGTGCTGTGACTGTGGTGCTCATTAGCCGAGCATTGCCCTGGCTATCTCCTGTGGGGTTGGGGCATCATGTGTAATAAATTGAGACATTGTTCTCATTTGTTCCTTTTAGAGGCAAAGTGCCAGAGCAGAGGCGTTCGAGCCCGACTGGTGGTGGCTCCCTCATTCTGCATGCTGTGGTCACTGATGCGTGTGTGTGTGTGTGTGTGTGTGTGTGTGTGTGTGTGTGTGTGTGTGTGTGTGTGTGTGTGTGTGTGTGTGTG
>JAOWBL010033430.1:0-28918 GCA_028564865.1 Zenarchopterus dispar
ATGAACTGAATTTGATGTTTTTGTAAACACAATGCACGTTCCTCACAAATGGGTTACCATTTAAAAGAGAAATAAACAGGCTTTCCAGTAGTTTTAGATTTATTGCCAAGAAGCATTGTTACAACAAAGAAATAATCTACAAAACACACATTATCTTACTTTTTGTGCCAAGTTTATGTCCTTTCAAAATGCTTTCTGCTTGAAACGTAGTATAAATAAACTCAGCTTTATGATATATGCAGACTAAATAAATAAATAAATAAATATAAACAACAACAACAACAACAACGAAAACTCTTAATGCTCTTTTTTCTGGTTTTACATGTGTCAATACTGTGTAAATGAACGCCCTGTTAATCCAGAGTTAAGTCTCCTATATTACTGGTGCACCTCTACAAAAACCTGCTGGTGCGAACCTGTAGCTGAGGTGAATTACATTAGATATAGTTATTTTTATTGAAAAATACCACTAATGCAATCTCATTCTTACATCCTGCCCTTTTCACGTGCCTCAGTGTCATTTAAAAGGACAAGGAGGCAGAGCAGAGCGCTGATATTGTGCATTTATGTACAATAGCATTGTTATCTGATCTCCCTTACTTTACAATGCCATATCCAGGCTTGGACAATGATTTACTTAGTGTCACTTAGGACACGTGAAGCTGCATAAAAATAAAAATATGACTCAAAAAATGGTTATGTACAACTCCAACTCAGAAAATGGAAACTGTGAAGAAAAAAACAGCACAATGACATCAAAATTGATTTTGACTTCTATTTCTTTGCATAAAGGAAACCTACAATTTTAATCTTTTTGGGGGGTCACCATCAATGCATTTTGTAATATACATCCATTTCTGTACTTCAATTCTGTGATAAATTCCAAATAACATATTTAGACAGTAAAGTTTGAGATAGCCACGTTGTGATGTTACCATGCCTTCTCACAACATTTATAATGTATTCTGAAATTCAAGACACCAAGAAATTAAACGTTTCAGTTCAGGAACAGACAAAATGACTATAGCATAAAAGAGTGATGACAGCTGAAGAGATGGTGGGCAACCCAGAAATATGATGAGCGGAGAAGGAAAAGTCAGCAACCCAATTTTCATCTCAAGGTAGCTGTGGGTAACGAGGGATAACCATAGACCATTCGGCAAACCCTACGTGTTGTCACCCATCGGTTTGCTGAAGAATTGTTTGGAAGCCAATACAGAGAACAACCAAAGCTGCCTGGAACACATCTACCTTAATTTAATCACAGTTAGTTATTTTAGCTTGGCTGACTTAACTTATACCAACCTTTGATACTTATTAATAATACTTTACAAATAGCCTTATCAAATTTGTGGAGACATCATCATTTCACGTCCTGCTACAGAAATGACATCTAAATTCAGCAAGTTCTCATTTTGGATGTCCCACTTGCCAGAGTTTAAATGAGAACTATCAGAGCTCTAATGGGACCCCTGAAAGCTTGACATGCTACTCAATGTGTATTGGGCCGCTGCTATCAGTATCACAATCTGAAATACTACAACTGGCAGTAGACATTCACTTGGAAGGATCTTGAAATTATCCTGATAGAAGTTCAGCCCAACAATATCAGAGGACTGCCAGTGGTCTTAGTGAAATTAACAGCACAAAAAAACATATTCTCATCTGAATGGCTATGCTTTGTTGGGTCTTTATTCTATAGTTCATAAAGTAAAGTAAGCTAAGCCAAGCTAAGCTAAAGTAAGGCAGGGTAAGATAAAATTTTACTGATTCCACTGTGGGGAAATTCCCTTGCTAAAGCAAATAAATAAATACAGAATGAAGCGCAAACATATAAATAGGGAAAAAGGAAATCATTAAATTAGCAGTATAATACAGGCTATACATGGGCTACCTACATGAAATTGTAGTGTTATTCTGCTGTAACAATAGAAACTGCGGGATGATGGTGGTAAATGTGTTTAAATGATCACACCTGACATTAGAGTGAAGCTAAACTCAGAGTAAGAGTAAACTGTTAAGCTGAACATTCTTACAGTGGTGGGAATTAAATATACCGTTTGGATGAATCCTTTAGAGTATAGTGTATAATGGAATATATAATATAATAGTATATTGTGTAATAGAATATTACAAATGGTTTAAATACTAAAATAAAATTAGAGACATAAATCTGGAGGCACACAAATAAAGGTGATTGCATTTCATATTATGTATTTGCTTTGTCTTTACTTAGCTATTAACTTGAAATGCTACAGATTCTTTATTAAGATGACTTAACAATGTGCAGAGGTGAAATAGCCATGCCGTGCTCAGTGGGATTCCTAAACACTTAACACTGACACTCAACAGGAATTCTCAGGAGAAGCCATAAGCCATGTGGATAAAAACTCCAACTAAAAAATAAACTACATAATTTTTTTGCTAGCTTCACATGATAAAATAATAATAATAAAAAACAATATTACCAATATATTACAAAATGTTGTAAATGCTGTACATTAAAGTGCTATATCTTTACCTTTCCGTGGGAACTGATTGTTTACTTTGTAATTTTTCTGGGTGCTGCCAAGATGTGCCAAATATAAAAGTCTTATCATTTAGCTTGAGAGTCTGAGAAATGATTTTTATGACTTGGCAATCACTGTGCTGTTGTCCATACAAAAATGTAATATAAAAAATAATGATAAAATCCTGCACAACATTTTCAGAAAAGATGTCATCACTGAAATATGCACTGCATTAACAATAACAAATAATAAAATAAACAAAATATGTGCCTTTAATGTGATATTTTAGCATAGGAAACTTACATACTGAAGTATTACACCAATGTTTTTCAGTCCATATTATGTTGGAAGACAGATGCCAAAGTTATTGCTAATGATGATGATGATGAAGAGTATTATCATTATTGTTATTCATTATTTATTCATTAGGCACCAGTGGCCTTTATTAGACGCTATGTGTAAATAAACGGGAGGAAAAGCAAGTGGGATGCCACAAAGCAAATGTTCACAGCTCTAGACAGGAACCTGGGTGGGGTACCATGAGGACTAATGCTTTATGATGCCTTAGGACTTATGAGGACTTGTGGTCTTCATTTTAACTTGACCAAAGAATGGATGCAATATGTTTTATGTCTATGTGAGTTTTTAATTATTAATGTCTATTTTTTTTCTAAGGATTATCTTCTTGAACATCAATTTTTGTTGTAAATGTTCATTGATACAATGACAACAAAGAATCTATCTATCTTTGTATACTGGACACCCACTCAACTGTCATTGTCATTTCTAATCATTGCATTTAACAGATCATATTTATATATTTATTTTCATAAAATTATTTACATTGATTACAAGAGCTTCACTGACTTGTTAGTTTGTCCATTAAAAGAAACAAAAAGTAAACTGTGGGGGTAGATATGAGTGTGGCTCTTTGTGGCCCAGTGGACTGGTGACTTGTCCACAGTGTAACGTGTCTCTTGCCCGTGTACTACTGAAATAAGCTGGCATATGAGGGACTGTTTTGCCTTTTCCCACTTACCTGTGTGAATTTTAAAGACCCATCAGTTGGACTGAGTTTTGGCATCAGTGCAGACAAAATAACTATGTTGAACCTTTTTTTTGCTGAGAGTATGCACCATTTCCCTTCACAATGAAAGGCAAAACAAATAACACATTTTACTTTACACCTAGATGTGTACCAATTATAGCTGTTTTGAGGAGTCCATTAATCCTGCAGCTGTTTCACAGTGATGTTTGCCATATATTTGCTTAAGGTGAGTCTTTTGGAGTTGTGCAATCTACAGAGCAAGCCATCTGCAGGGGTATAGATAACTTATACAAAGTTTATCTGCTTCAAGCGCTGTGCCAGAATCTTTCCTTTTCTTCAGAAATGCGATCTATCACAGAGGGTCTGTCGCCTGGGAACTCTCATCCTCGCTCACATCCCATTTGCCCACATGCTGCCAGTGCCACATCACTGCTGCAAAGTGCATTTGGCATGCTTTTATACACCAGAACTGACTTATCATCTGGTCCTCCCCTTCTTCCACTACAAGGCTGAGCACTCTGCTCCTCTAGGTCTTTTGCCTCCACTTTAGCAGTAGTTCCTGCTTCAGTGAACTGGGCATACAGTACATGACTTGATCTGACCTGAAAGCTAAAGGATAGGCATTATTGCTGTATTAAAGCCCGTGAGTGGAGGAGAAAGAGAAAATGATTCAGGCAAGTCGCAAGCAATTCAAGAACAATACCTGCACCCGCAGCAGCCTATCATCGGATTCTGAGGAGGAAAAAGTGCGGGTGCGTGTGTGAGAGAGAGAGAAAGTGAGGGAGACTGAGGTTAGTCGCATCAGTCCAGTGGAGTAGGCGTGCTCTTGTGCGCTGCATCGTTTGATGATCTCCCCGACTCCCCCAAAACCTCCCTTCGGGTGCTCAGTGGGTGAGGTTAGTCAATTAAAGCGTTTTATCAGAGTCTCATTGCCGGAGGAGTCGAGCACGACTTTGCGTCTGGAGGCACATCTGTGTGTATCGCACCGGTCAGCGGGGGCCACACCGCGGCACTTTGGATAACTCACACAGCAGAGAAGACCGCCGTTCACGAAGGAGCGTCGCTGATCCGCGTCCCGTCCAGATGAAAATCTGAACACACTGACATGAAAGATCTAGTCAGTCAGCACAGGTGACTGCTGATTTCGCCGATTTATTTATTTATTTTTTTCCTCCCCACATTTTAATATATTGAACGGGAAAAGTCCAAGGTGGCAGCATAAGCCCAAATTTGTGCGCGCAGGAGGGGGTGATTTTTTTTTTTTTTTTTTAAGCCCAAGATGCAGGTGGATCGGAGCAGCGTGGTTTCTGGTGCTGGGCTTACGTGGCTCATCTTACTTTTGTCAACTCTAAGCACCAGGGCATCCGGGCAGGGAGGCGCCCACCAGAGCATCCCTCCCTCCGTGTAAGTAGCTGGACAGGTGATCCTTCTCGGCAAAAAGGTGCTGCGTTTGAGTGTCTTTATAAAAATTTGATTGAAAACGTTCCGATAAAAAAAAAAGCTGATCAAAGTAACGAAGTGTTATAATATCACATGCTTTTTCCATATATTTCATATTAAGAGTAGCTATTAAAAAATTCCTATATCAAAAACTAAATTTGCGTGCAGTGTAAAGCAAAATAGAAAGAAAAAGAAAGAAAAAAGGAAGGACGGAATGAAAGGAAGAAATAAAGGAAGACTATACAGGAGTTTTACGTGAACCTTTTCTTTTTCTAAAACATTTTTTTTTTTAATCATATCTTAATTTTCATCATGTGTGCAATGTGTACTGCTGCAGGGTGAAGCTTTGGGCCTCAGCCTTTGGTGGAGAGATGAAGTCCATCTCAGCAAAATACTCTGGCTCCCAACTGCTGCAGAAGGTAGAACAAATTGCCTCACTTATGCACCTCAAGCATAAAATTGAACCCTTTGATACTGTGATGTTATTTCACATAGACAGATGATAGAATTTGTGCACGTCTTCTTATTTGACAGTCTTGATGACAAACTACAGGGTACAAGTTTTTTTTTCAAGCATAGATCTTTGAAATAATATTTTATTAAAAAAGAGGTTTGCTTCCATTTGGTAACAAGCACAACAATAGTACATTATAATCCAGTTTGATGTATTATTCATTAATAATTAAAATTATTTTTCCAAAGCTGAAATTATGTGAGATCACCTTTCAAGAGATAGAATTGCTGTGTGGATGTGAAATACCAACACATCCAGGAAAATGACTGGATCTACACTGGATCTTAGAAGTTCTTCTTCTTGCAAAACTTGAGGTTTTTTCTTACCTTGAGAATTTGTAATGGATTTCTACTGGAATAGATTTAAAAGCTTATTCACAGCATATTCCATTGTCAGATGTCATTTCTAAGGAGCTCTAGTAGCTGTATTCACGTATATACATACACACAAATTACTGTCAAAAAAGAGCACATTTTATTGCTCTATTGGGTTTCTCACACTTCGAGCACCTCACCTTTTTATGTTGTGCCTCTCTGTACTCTATTTTCTATCTGTTCAGCCATTAATGCAAGGTTTTAGTGTGATGGAATGCTAATTTTCCTAATGGAGGGTCAGTGAATGAAGTCTGAGTTAAAACTGGCTAATGGATGATTAATGGGTAAAAGGCCAAAATGTAGACACAACTTGTGTGTGCCATTTACATGTATCCTGTCCCCAAGTAGATGTAAGTGGAATACACCCCCCACCCCTTCACACATACACACATCTACACACACCCACCCACCACCTTGCCACACACAGTGCACATGGTCATGATGAGGCACTGCAGATTCAGAAACAGAGTCACATACACATACATGAGCCTACAGCATGCATTTTTATCAGCTGCTGATAAGGTGGATGAGTGCCGCTATCTATTTGAAAGGATAAAAACTGTTCCCCCTTCTCATCTTTTTTCTGCCTCCAAATAAGGAGATAACCCTCCCACAGAGTGACGACCTCCTTATGAAATGCAAATGAAGGCCGCGGGGTTAATTGAGCAAAGAAAAGACAGAGGGCCATTTTGTCGGTGAAGTGCATCTTTCACACCAAAGTGTTACGATGCAGGCATTGGACTATTCACATATTTTCAGGTTGAATAAATGCCCACAAGCGTTCACCCATAAAATTTGCCCATATGTCACGCTGTCCTGCATGCTATGCCTTATTGTGAGTCCGGTATGCAGGAGTGCTGAGGAGGGATAACAGCTGACCTGAGGGTCCATATGCTTTTGAATACAGTGGAAAGAAGGCTACTAAGGGAAAGAGGCGAGGAATTGTGTGTATCTATTTACATGAGCGTGTATGCAGGTCT
Source organism: Zenarchopterus dispar (assembly GCA_028564865.1). Taxonomy (NCBI): domain Eukaryota; kingdom Metazoa; phylum Chordata; class Actinopteri; order Beloniformes; family Zenarchopteridae; genus Zenarchopterus; species Zenarchopterus dispar. The sequence continues at coordinate 6,867 of JAOWBL010033430.1, forward strand.
TCCCCCCGGCAGAGGACAGATGGACCGAGTTTCTTTTCAGTTATCTTTCTGACCCCAGTGTAACTAAATTCCCTTGAAAATAGCAAATCCTCTGAATGAGTCGTACCCACAGACCCATTACCTCTTTGATTCTGGCTCCAGATCCACCATCCTTTTCGTCAAAGATGGGGGGTTCTATCATGAAGCTCCACTGACACTTTGTTCATTTTTACGCAAATTAAACTCTTTTAAGAAAATTGAGATTGAATATTTAGTGGGAGGTGAGGTCATAAAAAGACATCTTGTACAAATACATTGTGCACAAACACATAATGTGAATAAGTGCCTTGAAAATAAAAATAATACTCAAAAGTGTATGATTTAGTTTAAATTATTTTGTCTGCAGTGTCAAAAGTGTTGCATCTTTCACTGTTTCATCACAGTCCAACTTGGAATGCACCAATATGAATGAAATACTTCCTTTATGTTGACTCTGCGCTGATCTGATGATTGAATTTAGATTTATTATCTTTAATAATAGTTAAAGTGACAGGGAGGGGATGTGCTTATCTTACTTTTACTACAAAATAGTATGTTAATCATAAATGATAACAGAATAAGCATATGGTTAACATCTTAATAATTTATTTAGATTGTGGTACAGTCCTGATTAAATTACATATGAAACTTAATATCTTTCTAAAGAATTCACAGAATTTTTAAAATCCTTTTACTGATAAAGTAAAGAGGTTTTTCGTGTACAGTTTATCTTTATAGCTGTAGCTTATAGCTTATATAAATTCAACTGTAAATAATGTTCAGATAAAGAAATACAATCAGCAATCTTAATATTTTTCCATACAAATCCACATGAACAGAAAACCCACTTGTTCCTTTTCTCTTCACCTATTTGAGTGTGTGTAGACTTGTGTTTTTTATGCACACAATGAGTGTTTGTTCAATACTTGTTTATTTTGCTCTATATATTATGGTTGGACTGCATACATTCCCACACTCACACATCCATACAGAGGAAATGACGCTTCTGTTTGAGTCACATTACACAACTAGCACTGATGGTAAGAATTAGTGTTGTGGGTTGTTTTTTTTTTTTTTTTTTTACCCTTCTCACTGCTATTCTGTTGAAATCTTTAATTTCATGTATCATTGAGCAACCTGTCCAGATGAGCCACCCTGCCTGTGATGGCTGTGTCTGCATGTTCATTGTTGACTGGATTAGTTTTCCCCTCGGTGATGTTTTGGTTTTCGGGAATCAAAGTGGAGGGATATTTTGCTACGCTTAAATGACTTCAAACCACTTGGTAATGGGAGAAAAAAAAAAAAAGATCAGCCGGTGTGACTCTGGCCCTCTGTGCATATCTGCTCTCCTATTTTTAAAAGCACAAGTTGCATCTGAGGTCAGCAAATTGACAGCAGGCTTGTGGTTGCTCCATGTGTTAAGTACACGTAGCTTCTCAAAGCACGCTCAATCACACATGCTCACACCATTGCTTTCATAAAGACGTGCATATACAGAGCTAAAGAGCAGAGGAGGATCGGAAGGCTTAATGATGTGTGACAAGACTTTGTTGGAATCGATTTGCTTTTGCGGGGAGGAAGAATGAGGGTGTGTGTGTGTGTCTTGAGGGGTGTGGGCAAGTAGAGTTGCAGCATTTTCTTTAACTGCCCTCAAGCTTTGTGTTGCTCGTCACTGAAATACTTGTTGTCAATATTCCGAAAGAAAGAGAAGTAGCAAGAGGAGTGGATCCTCAAAAAGACGTGGTGAAGGAAAAAAAATAGCAGGAGGGAAGCTGTCCAGTGAAGTGAAGAGGCTAAAGGCTGACAGCGAGTGTTTACTGAGCTTAAGAAGCAAGAAAAAAGATGTGGCATCTTAATTTCTGCAATACACATTTTTATTCTTTCTTTGTTTCTCATTTTCAGTGTGTAACACTTATTATAAATGGAGGTAAAATATTTCTGCAAAATAAAATATTATTCACTGCCCCATCCTCAGAAAATTAAGCAAAATGCTAAACTGACCATACATGTCAATCATGTAACAGCTTTATGTATTCATTTTTTGCTTGGTATATTATATTAAAAATAGATAGATAAATAAACACATGAAGCCAAGAGTTTCAGTTTTCTCAAATAACTAAAATGATCCATACACAGAGGGGAAATTTTTCTATCCACCTCAGTCTACAAGACTCTTCTGAAGTCAAGTGTTTTCATTTATTCATTTATTTTTTTTAAACAAAAGGTAATTACACATTAGTCTCTTTTGGACCGACTAAAGATCTATTTTTGTTTTAAATCTGTATTTTAGTCTCCATAACCAGATTTAAAAGCATGACTAATTGCCTAATTCTGAAATGAAAATGATTATGGATTGTAGCTTTTAATTTAAAACTAATTACATATTTCAAAGACAAGAGTGGAACAATGACTTTATCTGCCTGTTGGACTGTAACATGACTTGATGAAATTGTGTTTTTTTTTCTGTTGAGAGCTAATTATACACATCACTAAAATTTGATTTGACATTTGCCATCAGTGATGCTTGAAAGTTTGTGAACCTTAGGAATATTTACATTTATGTCTAGTTATGTCCTAAAAGTTAATTAGAACATTTAACAGGGTTGATAAACTTTATAGCAGAACTTTTTTCTTGGATAGGGCTTTCATACGGTACTTACACAGAGGGACATTTAGGATCTTGTCTGCTGGATATGCCCAACCCAACCAAAACTTGAGATTTAGATGAGATAATTTTGCAATTTAACATGTATTTCAACGCGGGAGAATCTGTGCATTAAGTTACAATGACATATATGTATACAGACGAGTGTTTGTTGTTTTATGGTGGCCATAGACAGATTTCATATGCAATTTTATACAACTTAGTTTATTGAAATGAACTGTCCTTTTCCAGCTGGTTCTAATTTTAGACCATAGGCTATGCATAAATTTGGTCCCGAAGCCCTTCATGCACAGCTTTAACAATGCAAATGTTTCAATTTATGGGGAGCTACAGTTATTACGCAAGCCTATAGAGTTATAATTACAACTGTGGCTAAATCTTTCTGTCAGTCAGTGTTATCAAATAATTCTTATTCAAAGTGTTCTACATTTCTATACTGAAATTTGGGACCAGAGTTTTTCTCAGTTTCATTCAGAGACTAGATTTGCTTCCTGTTAGTTTCTAGTTGGGTCTTATGGCCAAGACACATTTTTTTTCTGCAGACACTGTTTCCTTCTTGAATCTAACATGGGGCCTGTTTTAAAGGATTGCTTAGTTTGTTATATGAGACAGAATTATTTGCAAAGACAAGAATAATATGATTCATCCTCTTCCTTCATGTCTTTGGCCAAACACATTCCCTGTATGTTTATTATGATTTCAGTCAGGTTGGTCTTGTTGCTTTCTTAATAAACATTTACAAGATTTAAAGTCAGCAGTTTAGCTTTCATTTACCTTGGAAAAAGAGTTCGTATGCACATTTTTACCCACAGTAGAGAAGAGCGATGAATGTGCCATTTTATGTTCTATGTAAAGCAGTTCATCTGGTTCCCCTCAGGTCCACTGATGTCATTGTCTCTGGTCCCTTTCTTCTAAAATCAAGGAGCAGATCTTTGCTTTTTGTTGACACTTAGCAACTGGTATCTCTCTGTCCACCATGCTACAAGATGAATGACTCACTCAATATTGTAAAGAGCGGCCAGGAGGGGCTGAGGACTCAATACTGGAAAGCTTTGATGATAAATTCCACAATGGAAGAGGTGTGACCGCCAATATGAACTGGCTACGGTCTGGTCGGTCATAAGCCCAATGTTCAGATGCAGTGTTGCCAACGCGTTATTAGTTGTGCTGCAGCAAAGCAGGAGTCTCATATTATCTGTGTGCTTTTCATCTCAGTGTAATTTCTATTGTTCCAAAAAGGGAAATGTCTGTTTTCCTGAAATCTCCTAAGTTACACAGAATCAGGTTCTCCTCTTCAGCTAGAAATAAGAAATGTTTTGCTGGTGTTGACAGGCATTATGTCTGCCCTGTTGAATCAACAGACATGCCGCCTCGTAGCTGTGTGTTCGGAGGAGTGGAGCGGAGGTGGGGTTCATTATAACCTCATAGACCTCAGAACCCTAAATATAACAAGTGAAAAGATCATTTTCATGAAAAGAAATGAGTTTTTAGGTATGTAATTAATGCCCGGATGAAGACTTGATGGTAATAATAAATTTGTGCTTAATATCAGCCTTTTAGTGAGCTTTCTGAAGTTCAATTTAAAATTTTATGCTTAAAAAAACCTCAGTCTGTGTTGTCAGGCCCATATCTTGGGTCTGAAGTGAGGAACACTTGTACTTATTTGACTCTTTGCCTTCTAATTGCCTCTCTTGTCTCGTGGATGGCTGTGGGAGAATTTGTGTTTCCGTGTCAAAGTGGAAAAGGAAGTAGTGCCAATCTACTGCAAAGGGTGGATGATGGCTGAGGCGTTTCAGTGTAACAGTGTGTCAGCGAGTGGGAGACGGCTGCAGATTAGATTTAGCTTTGGGAAAATTGAATTGCTGTCAGGTTTGGTTCAGCCTGGCTGGCAAGGAGGTAAGAGAAGGTGTGGAGGGGTGTGTGCTCATTCCCTAACCTCTCCCTCACTCTCCTATCTCATCTCCCGCTTACCTCTTTGTCCCCTGCTATCGAGTTTTTGTTGGCCAAAGCATGATCTTGCTAAATTTGACTCCTCTGTGACTTGTAGCAGGAGAGGAGAGAGAGAAGTGTGTGTGTGTGTGTGTGTTTGTGTGACCGCAAAGAAAAAAAAAAGAACAGGAAAAAGGACGACCAATGTCTCATCACAGAGTTAATTACAACTGTAGCAGGCAGGAGTGCAGCCTGTGCTGATATTCTTTTACATCCTGGCTGGTTTGCTATAACTAACACAGACACTCACTCATACTGTAATTAGTGCTTTGTTGGAGAGAGAGTGAGAGAGTGAGAGGGAGAGAAAACTCAACATTGTGAGTCAAACAAACTGCCTTTACTTTAGAGAGCTGAAGAGCAGGGAGTGAGGGTCTTTGCTACAGAATTAAATCACAAATTCCAAAAAGGCTCAACTGCTGACACTGTATTTACAGGCTTAGAAAATCAAGTGCCTTTTGATGACTTGTTGTCATGTGGTTTAAACCTTTAATTTATTCACAACATCTTTTTATGTGCAAGAATTAACTTTTTTTTATTCAGTACTCAATTTGTGTTTGCTGGAAAGATGATTTTTCTTTACTTTTCCTGAAGTTTTTCATCTAAGATATACATCGTAAATCCACATGGTGCTTGCAAACATCGCAAAACCTTCTGCTCCATTTGTAGGATGATAAATGTTTGTAGTGAAGATAAATATCCACTGTCATCTGTCAGCGGCTGCTCCGCTCTGGGTCTGCCCCTGTCGGCCTACAGATAAGAAGCATCTCCCTGTGGTTAGTCCGACGTTAATGAACGTACACACTTGCACAATGATGCACACACCCCCTCAAAAATGTCTATAATTATGACAGATTGTTCACCAGGTGTTCTCCTGACTTTACTGCAAGCATTATGCAACTGTTAAAGGGGCGGGACTTGTGCTATAACGCTCTTTTCCGTGTGCAGCATTGTGTGAAGGACTGTCTGTGACTTGCTGCTGTCCACATCAATCATCCAGCCTGAATTCTGGATCCACCCTGTGTGCTGTAGGTAAAGATTTCACTTATGCAGAAATTCAATGAAGAAAGGAAAGAACATCAGCCCTCATTACAATTGCTCCATCACTCACAAATTTCATTTTATGTGTCCTAATCCTCTGTATGCCTAGATAATTGTAATTAATTCATCATGCTGGCTCAAAATGTTTTTTTCTGTTGCTGTTTATTATTATTTTTGAACCTGATCTGTACATAATTCTCACTTTTCTGTTAACTTTTCTCCTCGCAAACATTTTGTACTTATGTGTTTTTGCAGATTTTTCAGTAGTTTTTCTCTCCTCTACCACTTTTCTTTCTTCTCCTCTAAAAGTCACAGCTCCCCCTCCATCTCTCTACTTTAATAATGAAAAGGGTGCAGCTCTGACACTAAAGAATACATGGAGGGGGATGCTGGGGCACGACAGTTTTTAGAGCAAGCGTTGGCACCCACGCCCTTAAAATAGTTCTGCTGGCCTAGCACAATGTCCTACTTTGGTTTCACCCTTCAACAGCTTCACCATACAATAGTGCTCAAAAGAAGATTTTTAAAAATGAACAGTTATGTAGTGTAGTGTTTTCTGTTTAGGCTGTGAGTTAACAAGAGCAAATGAGTATCATGCTAAACTATGAACATCCTATGCTCACCTCTGAACAGACCTATGTCTGATCATTTCTGTTAATTTGATCCATATCTGATGTTTTTCAACGCTGTCTAGTTGTTAAAGTCCAATCTGATTTTAGATCTGAATTGTGTCACTTCAGTATACAGAACTAGATTGCATGTATATCTGAGAAGTTGATAGGTTATGCAAACGAAAGCAGGCATATCAAAATTCATGTTGCTGTTTGCATATATGAGTGTTGTCACTGACCTGCACAGATGCACTGAGTTTTGTTTGCCTGTTCAGCCATTTACAGGGCAAATAACCACATTTGCTAACTTCATTACATCTGCATTCTTTGAAAAAGTATGTAGGAAACAGAAAGGAACGTTGCAAAGTAAAAATACTTTATTAGTATTCTCCAATAGCCCTATATAGAGTTGAAATGTTAAAATTTCAAGTATTTAATTGACTGCAGTATAAAGGGTTAAAAATGCATCCTCCTCTATGAGAACATACAGAACTACAAAAGAAAAAAAAACCAAAACCCTAGATTCTCTCACATGTTTATTGGAAATGATAAAGCATGGGACTTATTTTGTGAATCCCCAAAGTTTAGAGTATGTGTATGTTTTAGAACATTTCAGACAGTTGGGTTTGTGCCAGACAGTCAAATTTCAGTATCTGGTAGTTATTGTTTTTGCTGTACATGTTCCTGCAGAGTTGAGAGCTATGTTCCAGACATGCACAATTTGGCAGTAAAAATTACTCTTCTCATCTTTGATCTTTTCATACACAACTCCACTGTCTTTCCTGTCCTCTGGAGCTAATTGTCACCAGTAATGTCTGCACTCACTTCTATCCTGAACTGTTTGCATTCTGCCTCAGTCAACACTCCCACCAAAATCCTGAACTATATCCTGTTCCTCTAGTGCATATTGATTTTTCCAAAACATTGTACATAGTATGCAAAAAAAAAAAAAAAAAGCCCAATCTGTAGTTGGTGATAAGTACCCAGATGGTTGGGTACTTATGGAAAATGTTCCTGTATGAAACTGACCAGTCTACCTCACACACTGTATCCCATAATAAAATGCACAACTACGGTGAAACCCGGTCAGAGTGGTCACGTGACATGCCACATACTAACAATGATCACTGCATCAGTATACAGTGGAGGTTGTATACTATGTTCAGTATATGATTTTTGGTTTTGAAAATGACCATGGTTTCTTTGTTGTTGTTCAGACTGTTGACACATACTAACAGGTGCACATGTGCCATTATAGCGGGCTGTCACAGTCACATAAAAGCCTGAAGTGAGGCACTTAGAGTTATGGAGGTAACCCTTCAAATCAGATTGTTACCAAATTTGAATTGTGTCACAGTTGGACAATACTAGCTTCAGTATGAACACATTATAATAGATTTGAGCTCTTAGCCAATAAAGCTGTCACACTTCATACACTTTTTTAGGGCTATTTCTCATTTACAAGTATGGTTTGCAAGATTCAGGTGATACAAATTGTTATAACTTCCTAAATCCTCAGTTATGAGCTCCTCTAAGCAGTTGTCTTGATATCACCTAAGCATTGAGTCTTGAGCTAATATATTTCTACTGTGTTTTTCTGACTGCCTTTTGGTACTTAAGTTGGATACCTTGGCCTGATTGACTCGATCTCTTGTGCATAAATCAAAGCTGAATAAGTAATTGCCTGTTGTAAGTTGTTGAGCTGAATTTCCATGTTACGGTGCAAGGCACTGATTCTATGAGGTGCCAATGCTTTTGAGACAGTCCTTTTGCTTTTATTTTGAAATGTTGAACAGTGGAAATAAAAAAAGGAATCATAAAGAAATGTGTAATTTTAAACTTTATGTCCTTCTGTCACCCCTGCCGTTTCTCCTCTGGGATAGACTCCAAAGGATCCCTGTGACCCTGAATAGGAAATAAGTGGTTATAGATGATGGATGGATATCCTTTTGTCTTTGGCACATGTAGTAAAAGGGACTTTAATCCCAGACCCCCAAACCTTTGCATGCCCTTGTATATCACGAGCCAAATCCTTTGCACTCAAATCAACCCTCGAAACTCACAAACATTCATGTAGGCACACATACCAGCACTGCTGCCAAATGTAGCTCAGCATGATAACAGTAGCCCCATCTTCTGACCTTCAGCTGCATTGGCCACTATCACACAAACACAAAGTTGAATGTAACACAAGGTGGATAAATGCACCTATGAAATATGAAAATACACAACAGATAGTCACTCGTGATATAATTTACCACTAAAAATGCCCAAAACCTTTAGCTTATTATCTGTTTATATTCACCCTTCTTATTACTTCTGTGGAGTTCTGTAGCGGCCAATGTGTGAAAAGCAGTGTGGTATTCCTGGAGGTGAGAAAGTAACAACAGTTTTTGTTTTCTTTTTATTAACGTAAGAAACAGAAGAATGGCAGGGTCAGTGTCGAAACATTGACCATGCCACTCATTCTGTGTGAGCTGCAGCTGTGAGACAGAAGGCTCCACAATGGCATTTTGCACTGATGGCACCATTTTCCCAGGAGCTTCTGTTCCACCAACATGGTGCCAATACCTTATGTGGAACAGCTAATCTGCAGCAAATATTCAGAGAGTTTGTAAATCACTGAAATCAGTGGCCGTGTGAGATGCTATTGCAACAAATTCTTATTAAAACATGATTCTGATAAAATATGAGCAGTCCAGTAAATGTCATGCATCTGTCAATGCAAATATATGGAGATGACCATGTTTTAGGCTTCAGCATAGTAATTTTCACAAAAAGAAGTGGCAAAGCATTCAGAGGGGATGTGCCAAGGAAGATCCACATTTAAACAAAGTTTATGGATTTAAATAAAACACCTGCAATAATTTTTTTATACCAAGGACTTCTTTGTTCCATTATAATTCTAGTTCATTTTTCCATTCGGTTTTATTCACCTTTTGTTTGATTTCCAAAGCTGTAGACGTCTGAGTACAGGAGGTTTCTGTATTGATAATAGTCCACGTTCTGGCACAAAAGAGTTTGTTCTGGGTGGCACCGTGTTCCCAGTGAGACATCAAGCGACGTATTATAATTTCAAGTTTTTTGTTGATTGCTGTCAAGAGCAGGTTATTATCTTTTCAGTCTGAAATACTAAATAAAATCTGACTGCAACAGCAACTTACTGCAAATGTTACTATTAAAGTGAGTTCCAATCTACTATTAGTGGTATGCTTTTCTGTGTTTTTATGTCTGACTACAATTTTAAACTTTAATTTGACATGTGGGCTTTCTATTTTAAATATCCTAAAAGTGAGGGAAAAAAAAGAAAGAAAGGACACACAACTTTTATTCATTTACAAAATCAGCATTCCAGCTAGCCCCCTCCTCTCTGGCTTGGCAAGTGAGAGCAGAAAGTGACCAGTCTAGGTGGGTTAGGCTACGCAGCCTCCGACTGAGCTTTGTAGTCCAAAAGACTCCCAAAAACAAGGACATCAAAAGAATAACACAAGCTTTGTCTCTTCAAATAAATACACCATTACACACAAAGGAGCACTGCATATGTTTTTGACATAATTTTTAAACAGCAGTTTCAGAAGCTCCGATTTTCACTACTTCTGTTTGAGGAATTATGACATAACAAAAAACATTTCCAGCGAACAACTTCTTCTTCTTTGTTAAAATATAGGAAAAAAAATAGTTGATCTTCTTGAAGTTGGTAGGGTGTATATATGAGGAATTTTAAATACCTGGTGATCAGGGCTTTCAAACAAAAATAATTTTTATGTTTATATTCTTCAACTTTGTTATTTGATTATATTATAATACCATTAGTTTAAATTATTTTAATTTTTTCACTGCAGACACAGACAAACACACTCTTCTTACTGACAAATACTTTGTGTTTCACAAGAGTGTTCTTTGTCCGTTTTAGGCGGAATTTGAGTTTTCTCCATTTCTTTGTCAACATTTCATATCAAACTTATAAATATACATCCAAAAAATGTCTTATAATAAATCTCTCATTGGAGGGATGAACATTGCCTTCATACATCCACCAAAACATTTTCTTTTCTCATTATGATTTCTTAGTGACTGCTACTGCAATCACTCTGTGACTGCTGGAATTCCAGGCTTGGAGTTGGGAAGCAATAGGTGACGAATTTTGCATGCTGCCAAGCTTGAAACATGTTTTCCAAGATTGCTTAAACACACTCAATGGAACCAAATACAGAAAGATGATGGACTATTAATCAGTTCTGTATGATCTCATTAGACCTGCTGGTACCACTGTTATACTTTTGTTACAGCGAATTGGGGTTTATTGAATAAAAAGGGGAGTCATGATAGTGCTTTTTTAAAACCAACTCGTGTTTTAAACGAGAGAAGCTGCGTTCACTTCATTAAAGAATTACTTTTAGGTAGATGTGCTATCATGCTGGGTTAAAGGATGACTGTCGAGGCCCTTGATGTGCTTCTGTGAATGTGTGTGACTATAGGCCGGGGGGTACACCATAATGGCATGGCATGCAAGGACAGTAAAATGTTGGGGTCATTAGAGGGAGCTCAGATTTGGCACCCTCTTGGAGGTGCAATGGGGCATACCTAACAGACTTGGTGCACCCTGGGACAAACTCCTGAGCTTCACGGCCAGCTCTGCCATAAGCACTCGTGTGTGTTTCTGTTGGTGTACAGCTGTTGTTCTGTTGCTCCTCTTAAAAGACCGCAGGCACATTTTTAACACCATCACTGCAGAGGCAGACTTGCACTCTGGAGCTGTGAGTAGATAACTTTTCTTAAGGAGAGAAGTGAATGAGGTGTGAAAGTGGTTTCAATTATGTTGAACTAAAAGAAGAGCATGTGTGTCTTGCTGACATGGAGGATATGCATGGATAAGCTCTTTAATTCAGTATTTTTGAATTGGGATATGAGGGGATTTAGGAATGTGCATGTATTTAATTTAATCAAAACTAGATAGTGGATTCTGATAAAATTTTAACCAGCGCTGATCGTATTGAAAAAGCAACTTAGCTCCAACATCTAGAGGGAGACCCTCTGAGCTAAAGTTCTCTGGAATTGCTTCAAAGGATGATTGGATCAAAGCTATTTTCTTGAGTTTGAATACAGAACATATTTAGGTATAAACAGTTTAGACTGTAAAAATGATGAATAAAATGGTCTCAGTGAGCTGTCTAGGGTTAATCTGTTTTGGGCTCTGGTTCTGTTCTTCTCTTGTTTTCTCCTCCATAGGCACATTTCCACTAGCAGGAGTTTAGGGTAAACCCGCCAGACAGGAACCTCTAACTGGACCAACCGACTTCTCAGGCCCTTCAGCCGGCGTGTCTCCATTACACTGTAGTGCCACAGAAGAACCTGTGACTGAAAAAAATAGCATAGCCGACCACAAGGTGGTGGTAATGTGTATTTTTTGCTGTTTGCAAAGGGTCAGCAGCATGCAAAGAGGTAAAGAAGAAGAACGCAGCAAAAGAATAAAGAGAAGAAGAAAGACCTAAGACCTAGACCCCTTGCCAGGAACTTTTTTCACCCTGTAAAGGTTCCTGAAAGCGACTTCCCAGGGTTGTTCCTGGTAATGGAAACTCTTGCCAATGATCCGGCCCTGAAAAATCTACCTGGAACTCCTGCTAGTGGAAACTCACTTCATCATTACTTTCTTGAGTCTTTTAGTCACCTCTGCCAAAATGTCCGCTGTAGTTCTCTGAAATAGTTTCGTAGTTGCTGATACATACTGTAAAACAATGCAGAATGGGAATCAGAACTACCTTTGGCTTGTGTTTGTCCATAGTAGGGAGAGGAGATGCAAGAGCTATACATTGTGCTTCCTAAAAACTAATCAAAAATTCCCTTTATTGAAATTGAATCCACATTTTTTTTACATTAGAAGAAACTAAAACATTGGTGTTGTTTTAGGGATCTGTCCCCAGAACCATTTTGCCCAAATATGGTCACTTTTTGAACTACAATTTTAAACCTTCAAAACAGCAGTTCACATCAGTGAATATCATGGAGTATTTGTCCAATCAGTATGATTAACACTATGTACTGGATGTTTAGAGCATTTCTGAAAGTCTCAGTTTCTGAAATTTGAAGATGAAGTGGGGTTTGTCAGAGACAAAATATGTCACAAAAAAGTTATTTCCTAAAAAGTAAAATAATTAAATCCATTATATTAGAACGTGTCAAATCCATGAAGTCAATTTAATTTCAAGTAACAGGTGTTTATCAATGTCAAAAAAGTTTTCTAATTTGAATGATCCATTTCTTTAACTCCAGCATTAAGTGTCATGATTTCCTTTCATTTCTCCAATTGATTTAATTTTATTGTTGACATCCATGTGAAACTAATGTCACTGCTGTTAATGCATGTAACATACATATAGCAGCAGCAAAACAGTAAGACTTCTAGGATTAGTATTTATCAGTATGGAAAGTTTTCATATGTCCAGACTTAATACAGCATTAATCATTTAACAATAAAAGATTTTTCACAATTTCAAACACTATTATGAAGCCCAGTGCAAAGCTAAATTCTGTGTACTTTCATTAGCTACAGTATATAGTCTACTCTTTCCAAATTTAAAATAATCTGATATGTGATTCAAGAATGTAGAAATGCAGAGCATAACTTTTTATTTAAATGACAGAACTTGAGACCGGAGTGACAGCCGCGAGTCATATAATGTCATTTGGTCTCCTTTTCAAGTTTTGATCCCACTACACATTGGATGTCCAAATATCAGCGACCAGTCTCAGTAACAGTGTTCCCAGGTCACGCCTGACGACAGTCTATTTCTTATCAGTATCTTGGCACACTATGATTTAGTGGTATGGCGCAGCTGTGTCTGCGTGCATGTATTCTCGCCGTCCTCGTCATCCTTCCACAGAGAACTGATCGAATTTTGAGAGATAATGATCTGTGCTTCATTCACCTCTGCTGATGGATTGCATGATGGCGAGTCAGGAAGAGATGAGGTGTGGTCAGTCAGGCAAGAAGAATCTGACTTTTCAAGCAAACTGTTGTTCTTATATATGTTTAAGTATAATTTACATTTTGTCTGTATGTATGACACCGCATGAGGAGTGTCTTTGTTCCACAAGATACACAATTGAGGCTAACATGCCTCTGAAAGAAAGAGGACAAGCATGAAATGAATTGTTCCACTTCGTCTCCGGCCAGCACCCTTCCAGTGAAGGAACAAGGGAGAGGGAAAAAAGGGGGTGTTGGCATAGCAACTATTTGGTATTTCTTTGAGATTCTTTTATTCAGATGCGATTCTTTTTTTTGGCTTTTGATGGACACTTCTCTGATCTGCCTTTGTGTACAAACTAATTGTTTTATAAAATGGAAAGAAAAGAATTAACTTTAAACACATGACAGTGAAAGGTCAGATGTATGAATCTAGGAAAAATAAGAAAATTGATGCAAAATATAAACATTGCCAATGGCTGTGCACAGACTGGTAGATGATGTCTTAAATGGCACCACACAGACTTATAATCAGGTGCCAGTAATTTAGCAACATCACAGAGGTAGCTTTTTTCATTGAACCATCACTAAAGAAGTATTAATCTGATAACCTGTTTCGATTTTTAAAAAAAATCAAGCTGAACTGTTATCAAAGAAGAATAAAAATCCATCTAAGAGTGTTGTAGGTTTTGGTATTCAGTTAATAACAAATTTGTTTTTGGGATACATATCGCTCAGGATTGGACCGCACAAATAATTGAGGAAGCTCTCAAATAACAATCATAAATAAATCTTTTAAGATTTACCTATGTCCTTAATCCACTTCTGAGATATCGGTTACCATGCCCTATTACAGGAAAACATGTGATTATAATCCTGCAGTGTATCACTGTAGTAACTTTAGTAGTAGTCAATTTAGTAATGTTTAATGTGGATGACAAGTTGCCCACAGAAGTTATGGTTAACCTAATAAAACAAAACATGCAAATAAGCTTAAATAAAATAAAGAACAACACATGAAGAGCAGGAAAATGTTTTGATGCAGGAGGTATAGGGCGACACCTTCCAGTCAGATTCCAGTTTAGATTTCTTTCAGTCAGTTAATAATAGAGTGGCTTGTCATTTGACATGCTCCAATAATGTTGTTTTCTGGCATTCAAAATGCATTTTCACCAGCTCTCTCCTCCTGGTGCTGTCAATCAACACGTTGCATCAGTGCAACAATTTAAGTCAAGTACAGAATTTATAACAGGCTTATTATTAATTGTAAATAATAGCATGATCACTGTCTGAATCATTCAAATACTTTTGTTCTCAGACTTTGCACTCTGGGAGGAAAATTCCCATGATTATCTAAGGAATTGAACCAGGTGCAAAAATGACTCTGACCACACCTTTCAGGTTATTAAGTGCCGACAGTCACTTTGCAGCACTTAAATAGGGGTCATGACAAGGGCAAATCAATATTAAATCTGGGCCCTGTGGTTTTACTTTTTCTCTTTTCCCCTTCACCTCATCTTTTCTTATCTTTCTACCCCACTCCCTGTCCCCTCCTCCTGCCCAAACCTTGTTTTCTGTAATTGCAAACATGACTTCAGGGAGCCTGTGCTTCTAATGTTTAAGTGGTGAAGCTGCAAGACGTTTGTTCTCCTGAACGTGTTTTAGAGAATGCTTATTCTCCAGGGAGGTGTTTTGGATTAAAGAATACATACAAGCACTCAGAAGCAGATATTGTAGAAACATGAAGAGCACTTCATAGAGAGGAAAATTACTTTCCAGCTGTGTGTTTCTGTCCTGGGATTTAATTAACTATTCAGCAAGGTCTGTGTAATTTTTTCAATCATCTTTTCTATGAATACATGATATTCAAAGTGGGAAAAAAAGTAACTGGTACACTTTTGAGTACAAATATTTGATATGGGGGAGTTGGGGTGGGATGGGAGGGGGCTTTTGTATTATAATGTTATAATTGTAAATTCACATTTTCACTTTAAAATACTTCAAAAAAAATAAATAAAAGAAAACATCACAGATAAACCTAGAAGGAGCTTTAGTTGTAGTAGTTTGTTTCACTGGCTACTATCTTATTTTATGTGTTCCTGTAAAGTCTTAGGATTTTTCTTCTGGGACAGGCTCCAGCAGACCACCATGACCCAGTAAATGGATTCAGCAAGTATAAAAAAAATGGATGGATGGATTTTTCTATCAAAACATTTCTACGAAATACTGATTTTTTTTTTTAATCCTAAAATTCTTGAATAAAAGGCAACTGGAATGCTTTACTTGGTAAAGACTTTTTACTTCTTAGTAAATCACTGGCAGACAGTTCCAGGCTTTTTAACTGTTGTTGGGACATTGATTTTTGTGATCCTTCAAGTCATATGTAGATAACTGACCCATTCATGGATCTGTGCGATGTTGAGAACTTTTGTCAGCTATATTTTGTTTACCTGGTCAGCATGTGAGCTGCCTTAATTACACGAATGAAGGAATGAATTACTGTGGATCTCCCCGAGGAGGTGACTCAAGAGTGTATTGCAAATATTTGGTTTTCAGAGTTAATATGAAACAAAAAACAAAACCAGAGCATAATCATGCCATCTCTGTCTAGAATGTGGGCATTACTCTTCTTAAAAGAGTTATCTTCAAGATGCAGGTGGACCTGAGGAGCTGGCTCTCCTGAATTGTGCCAAGTGTTTGTGGAGTTGCTCTACAGTTTCCTGTGGCTACTTTGTGCTCAAGGTTAGAAAATTGTCTGAGGGTGTTTTTAGGTTTGAAACACACTCTGGATATTGTGTTTGGAGAAGCTCCTGACACTCCCATTACATATGGAAGGATAATATTTTAGCCCCTGTTTCTTTCTGTCTTTTTTTCTGTGGTATTTTCTCCAGATTTTTTCCTAACTGACTTGAAAAGGTCGAATTTGGATATCCACAGGTTTTAATCGCTGTCTTGATGTGATGATGTTCCCTCTCCTTTCCTTTGTCATAGTGTGAATAATTTCCGTCCGATGGTGTAGAATTCTGATCAAGCTGATGGTGTTAGTCAAAAAAGCTGATAGTGGTCTGTGTGCATAAGTTATGTGGTGCACCTCAGTGTCAAGCCTTCAGTCCTCTTCAATATGCACAGCACAGAAAAGGCAGGCTTTTATTTTTGTAGTCTTTTTCTTGAGCTTGATGTTGCGTCTTGTGGTTTCACAGCTATTGATTCAAGTGGCCAGAACAGCTCACATGCCGACTAGGTAAATAATATATGATCATAGTGATCGTAATGACCTACAGGAGGTACAAGAAAGATAATTACAAGAATGACTCACAAGACTAACTGGTCCAAAACCACTTTATAAGCCTAAAATTTCCCTCCAGTCAGTTAGAAAAGACGACGCCTTTCAGATAGGAGGCACAACTTCTTCACAAACCAAAACACGTCCATTTGTCTTCCTTTTATGCTTTTTGGATTACCATGACCTGGATGAGTAATTTCCACATATTTTTCATGTCAGTTTGTGTACTGTGCTGCTGGAGGGATTTCTGCTGCTACTTCAGGCAAATGTAACATCTGTTACGATGAGTTACTATGACAACAGAATAGTTGTTTACAAGTGTGAGCAATTAATTGAGTTTCAAAAGCTCAACAAGACAGAGACCCCAAATTCCCAGTAGGTTGCAGAGGTGATGTCATCGTTGTAGAGCAGGAACCATATTGACAAGAAGAAAGTTTAAACCCTTTCTGTGCTTGATCTTCATGAGGAAATGTGAGATCACTGGCAAATAAATGGACAAGCTTGGAGGCTTACAAGGACATATTGAGAATACAGGGAATGCAGTAATATGAGTTTCATTGAGCTTTCACTGGCTGCAGGAGAATATCCCTGAATTCAATGCCTCCCTACTGGGCTTTCAGCCTACAACAGGCAGACAGAGAGTGAGAGGAAGTGGGATCAGTGCTTGTTAGTAACATCTGTATATAATCCAGAACACTTACTGTATGTCTTTTTATTTACGCCTTTGTTTTACTGCTTAGCAATATGGTTTTCAACCCAATTTACTAGTTTTATATCCATTTCAAGGGGCTCACAAATCTGAGACACACATGCAGAGACACAAAAACCCTATTTTTTGCATAGGCATATCTGTGTATGTAAAGCGAAATACCAACCAACCTTGTGTCTTCACTTTTTAAGTGCAAAATTATCACAGATTTGTATGAAGCACATCATGAGTTTAATTGTGAATTATCATTAGATGTGATGAAAATGTAACATCCAATGTTTCCTGTATCTCTGGCTTAGAGAATTAAAGCTTAAAGTTATTTAAGAAAAACAGATCCAGACTATGGAAGTACGTGCCAAGAAGCCATGCATGCTTAGTTTTCATTTCAAGCAAAACACAAAACAAAACAAAAAAACTTTTTTGCCTGAGTGTGCACGCTTTTCTTGCATGAATTGATCAACAAAGAAGACTTGGAGAGCCCTCTCAATGTGTGTGTGCATGTGCAAGATCCAGACAGCTGTGAAATAGTTCATGAGGTGGCGAAGTTAAAGTTGTCTCTGCTGATGCGTAAAATGAACTGGGATTTAAAGGACTGGAGAGCAGAAATAGTTATACCCTTCATTAATCACTTAATTATCAAACCCCAAAGTGATGGTGTACATAAATATGTACACATACAGCATTAGGCCATGCATGGAATGACCAACAAGTAGAATCAAGAAAAATAAACATACTTGTGCTATAACTATACAATGGACTAAAGGAAAGGTAATTGTGCTTAGTTCTGTGTGTATTGTGTGTATCTGCAGGCTCACGGGTATCTGTTTCTGTGTAGTGAAGCAGATCATTGATTAAGAAACTGTGGTCCCACAGCCATAAAACTGCATGAATGAGCAAGATTAACATCATCAGCACATTCATGTGAGGTGGGATCCCAAACAGTTGAAAACAAATAAAAGGAGATGGAATCCCTCACATTAACATCTAAAACATGTCAGTGCTGCCTTGGACTTACTCTCACACTAGTTTTAGTTAACACATAAGACTAAAATTTGTGAAGCAAGAACAAAATTTTAATTCAGAATCAGCTTTATTTGCCAAGTATGTAGACACATACAAGGAATTCCTTGCCTGTAGTTGTTGTCTCTCTAGTTAATGAAATGTAATAAATATTTAGAAATAGAAAAAAAAAAACCATAAACTGAGGAACCACTCCTTTCTTTTTTAATTTCCATTTTCCACATTTTCAAGTTTTTCAGATTTTTTTTCTACTGCAAAGAGAAAAAACAGAAGAGAGGTTTGACCATGCAGAGCAACATTTTTTAAGACATAGAGTCGTCTCTCTGTTTTACTGGAATACACTTAACTTCAACAGATAATCACAAGTATATAAGTGTAAATCAAAATTTCAGCTGTCTTTTCATTGGTTGAACCACCACCATTCTCCTGCCACCTCAGCTTTCTGCGGATGGTTTTCTTCGCCCTGTCTTAGAGAAAGCCTTGATCCGGATTTGTGTCAGTTGGCTTTCCAGTGATGATAATGTGATGTGAGAGGGAGAGCTTCAGGCTAATTGGCCCTGGTCTGCTCTGGTCAGCTTGACTGAACATAGCGCTGCAGACAGCTTGTGGTCAGCAGGACCCTGTTAGGTTTTCACTGACCACACAAACACCATCACCAGCATGTAAACACTTCCAGTCAGACTGGCGAAACTTTGTTCTTTTGTCATGTCTCAGTGTAATACCATTGAGTTGTAGTCCACATTCATGGGCAAGGATCTATTGAAAATATAGCTAAGAGTTTGATAGTTTTCACAGGACACACTGAGAGTGTGGGTCAAAAACGAAAAAAAAGGAAACATTCTAAATTGTGACCACATCCGAGAAATTAGTTCTTTCATTTTGAAGATGAGTAAAAGAATTGGGGGTAGGGAAGAAAATATGAAAAAGGAAAAAGCCAGGGAGACTAGAGAGGCAATAAATGGAGAATCAAGCACATAAGACAAAAAATTGCAAAGAAGTCTTTTGAGCCAGTTTGGGTTTGAGGTGCTGCCAATTTTAAAAACCACCACAGCCAGGAAATAGGATTGGTGTAAAACAAGAATTCCCTGTCCCTCTGTTATCTAGCAGTTGTTTTAATAGCCGGAAGGATTATCATTCAGATTTTCATACGGTCACTCTGATTTTGCATCTGAGTCATCAGCTAGTCACTTTGATTAGTCACAGAACTTGTTATTTTCAGCTGCAGTTAACTTGGTTTGAGGGGAAAGTTTTGTGTGAGTCTAAAGTTGTGTTTGTGTTGTTATTGATAGACAATTAAGATACCATCCAATTGACTCAGAAAGTTTCTTTTCTTTTTTGCTCACATCTTAACTTACACTTTCCAAAGCCTTTGAGTCCCTTATGAATGACTGTGACACATCTGAGTGCTTGGCTGTGACATGAATAAATTTGGCAGTAAAGAAACCATCTCGGCAGCTTTTCAAAGACACGCAGATTGCTCAGTGTTATGACTGTGAACTGAGTGTTGATGTTGTGATATGCATATAAAGATCAAACAGTGAGTGCTTCTCTTTATGAGCCTGATTCCCTGATTTCCTCCTGTCAGTGCTGTAGCTCTTTGCTGTTCCTGTTGCTCACCGTCCTGGTAAGAAGGAAGATATTTTAAGCAGGTAGTTCAACTGCCTGCTTCTCTTCCACTCAAAGCTGGAAGCTCATCTCTTTAAAAAAAAGTATCCTGATGAATAGGATCCTCTTTGCTCTAATTAATGTAATTGCTTTGAAAACAAGAATCACATCAGTCTTACTGCTTATTTTAATTTTATTTTATTACTTGCTTTGCCCTTCTATCTTCACATCAATATCGTACCTTCAGGCTTTGTCCTTTGCACTCTTTATACGAGGTTGCTTGTAATGATGAATGAGATAATCAGTGAATTTGAATTTAATCTGTCTTGTGCCTTGGGCTAGTCTGATTTCTGTGGGAAAATAGCCAACTAAATGAAAATTTTGTGATTTCAACACCACTTTCTCTATTTGTCCCTCCTGCAGCCCTGCAGTTGGAGATTTCACGCTCCTCTTGACCTCCCACTGATGTATTATCTTTTCACGGTCTTTCTGTTAATCTTTTTATTCCCATTTTCACAGCTATCATTTTTCTGCTTTCTTCTTTATACCTTTTATACCTACATATCTTTGTATTTGTTTGCAATCACACAGGCTTTACTCTATCAAACCTTTTCTCTGTCCTCTTGCCATCTCTCTTTGTTTCTTTTTAATCACCTTTTTACCTTACTAATATGTTTGTCTGTCTGGATTTTTATTTACATGCACAAATACAGCATCTGATTATCTGTCACACAAAAAACAAACACACAAATGAGCCAGAAATATACTCATCATTTTAACAAGACAATAGCACTGATCAAAATCAGCATCTCCATTTCCTTTTAGTTGCTTCATTATTTTCATCACCGCCTTTTTGGCTTGAGGTGACATTGCACAATAACCTGAATCTTCTGAAGAACTGCTCACCAAAGTAAGGCGGCATTTTATCTCACATTTTCCGCTCTCAGTTGTCAAATTCAACTTAAATGAAGGAAATCATCCTTATCGAAAGTTTTGGTTTGAAGCAAATACTCCTGTCTGTTTTGCGATGTCCTGCAGTTTTTCAGATGATTGCCTAAATCCAAAAGCTGCTTCCTGAGCGTGTGATGCTGTCCCCATCCCCTCCCCTCCTGTAGGGATCTTGCTTCTCCTCACACCACTCCTTTTCTGTGTTGCTGTGCAGGAGTGGCTAAGAGCATACGTCTAAGCAGGCTGGCATAACATTATAGAAGGGATGCTATTTGATATGGTGGTAATCTTCTGTTAAATCCCCCAAGAGTGAAACACAGCCTCCCGCAGCTTTGCACAGATTTAAAAAATATATGGTTTTCTTCTCTATTCTTTCTTTTTTTCTGTACAGTATACCCCCTTAGTTTGATCAGCTCTGAATACATGTGTGTGTGCATATGTGTGTGGCATGTATGGGTGTGGAATTAGCAAGACTTAATGTCACTGTCCCTGGCTAAGGCTCTGGCTTAACTGAGCACCCCAGCATTTATGGCAGAATAATGGGATTTTTGTGTATTTCGGCTGTAGGAGGAAGAGGCATGTGTGAAAAACTTGAAAATGCTTGGTAACTCTTGGTTGAGCTGATGGGTTTTCCTTCATATGTATAAGGTTTTTTTTTTTAAAAAAAATCCTAAATTATGGTCAGAACCACTTATATACCAGTCTTAACACTCCAGTACACATTACGTAGCTTTCATAAACTCTGCTGTAATTTTGTTCAATGTGAAACTTTATTTAAAAGACGTGCTGCATATGTGTTCATCCTGGAAGATGAGTCTATTTTTCAGCCTTCATTTGTGGTATGATGCTCTGGCAGTAAATGTAATGTAATAATGTCAACTTGTTTCTGTCTTTCAGAAATACAAGGAATTTGAGAGGGCAGTGCGGGTGGAGGAGATTGATGGGCTGCAGCTGGTAAAAAAGCTGGCAAAGAATATGGAGGAGATGTTTCACAAGAAAGCCCAGGCTATGAAGGTACTGAGGCTTTATCCCTTATATTTAATCTCCTTTTCAAAGAAAAAAAAAGTGTGGTGAGTTATCCTGAGCCATTTAAAAAGTATTTGTGATTTGTGAATTTGTAATATGTGTGTGTGTGTGCATATATATATATATATATATATATATATATATATATATATATATATATATATATATATATATAT
>JAOWBL010033486.1:8820-28891 GCA_028564865.1 Zenarchopterus dispar
CAACGGGTCTTCAGCTGGGAACTTAACGTGGCTGTGGAAGGGTGTGACGTGTCCAACGGGTCTTCAGCGGGGAACTTTAGCCAGTATTTCATCTCGTCAGTCCCATGACACCTCCAGAAGGATAAACAGTGACCTCTGGTGTCCCAGAGTCACACCTCTAATGCCAGCTCTCACTGCTCCTCGCCAACACGATTCTATTACAGCTTCTTAAAGCATGGCAACCAGGGCCCGACCAGCACTGCCACCTCCGTAGACCCGGGCCACTGTCAAGCCAGGTCCAGGTAGCGATGATGCCGGTACTACCCTATCATACTTCTTCCTTCACAATGAAACTATTCTACACTCAGGTTGGAGACTCAGAAGGCTAGTGTCATAAGCACATTGTCATCTTCTTAAAATAATGGCCTAAATCAAATTTCTCTGAGGTTTTGCAAAATAACAGAAACAACTTAAATATTTGGTTTAGTTTTTTTTTCCCGTTTTGAAAAGCTTCAGAAAAATTTGATTTGGGCCAATATCTTAACCCCTTACTTACGATGGTAAGACGGGGGTCTGTGGTAAAAAAGGACCCCAAGTAAGAGAAACTGACTACTACAATAGTTCATTTCCCTTTGGGGATATATAAATTATTTTTTAATTGAATTTGAATTTCTGCCGTTTGTTGGTGTTTTTTTTAAAGCAGGATAAATGATCTGAAGTATGAATAGTGAGAATAGTATTGAAGAAATAGACCACTTCTTGTCATGTCTTGCCCGCATGATCTCCATCAGAGACTGAGGGTGTGGGTGACGATGGATACTCTTTCCCAGGAGATATCATGTCGGGGTCTTCATGAGGTTGATGTTGATTTTCATCCTGCCACTTCTGCAATCTCTAGCGGGGCTTCGACCGGCAGCACTGTTATGGGCTAGGACAGGTGATCACCTGTGAGACTATGGATCATTGAAACTATCGTTGGGCATAATGAGTGAACACTGGCAACCTGCAAAGCATCCGTTGGTATAAGTCATCTATGCATTATCAAAACCTTTATAAAAGTTATCAGTATGCCATCTGTGTGCTGTGTTTGCATCCAGCTCGTTAGGAATACACCCAAAACTGGAAAAAAAATAAAAACATTGATAGTTCAGCTTATACCTGTTTATTAGAAAAATGTTGATACGTCAGCAAGTGCTAGCTAAATCATCAGGCGTTAACAGGGCCTTAAGCAGGCTTGTAGTGCTGTAGTCTAGGATTTAATATTATTCATTTAATATGTTGTAAAGTACCTTGTGCAGGGTCCAGTGAAGCTAACCAAGTAGAGCAGAGGCCTCTTCTTTGTTTATATAATTTGGTTTTGTACCGCACCACAGCAACTAGAACCTGAAGCCTGCCTGGGTGAGCCTGAGGAGAATGTTTCTTTATCATTATCTTTCTGGTACACAGCGACTTTTGTTAACAGAAGGCTTAGTTGGTGTGAAGGGTGAGGTACCTTAAGGGAGGAGCAGATGGAGAAGGAGCGAGGCTGAATCTCCGGGAAAAGATCGAGAAGGTAGTCCACTTTGAGTTCTCCTGTAGTATGTCGGAAATCTGCCAAGACCTGTAGCAAACACAGGGACGCACTAAAAAACAGACACACCGAACACTAACAGTCTTTATATTTACAGGTCTGATTCCTCCTGGGATTACTGAAGGGACCACCAGGTAACTTCATAATGTCAGCGTCCACACTTTCTTTTCAAATCCAGAGGTTTTGTACACTTGCACTATCAATAAGTATAAATGCACACAAAAATGACTGTTGTAAAAGACTAGACTCCATGAGACTGAGTGGAACCTATTACCTCGAGTGCGGTGCGTCTGGGCCGGTTACAGTAGCTGTGCAGCTCATCTTGGCCTGTCGCTGAACTGAACTCCACCAGCTTTTCCCGTTCCAGCTCATCGTTGCCAATGGTAGACAGCAGCTCAAAAAAGGACCGTCGAGGCACAGCAGCAATGTCAAGGTAACGTTCCACAAGGTAGCGCACAGAGCAGGGCTGAGGAAGCCTTTCTGGAACTTAGAGGACATTTCACAGTTAAATTCTAATGTTGATTTTCTTCAACCGTCTTCCTGCTCTGGACTCAAACATGCGATGCTGACACTTCACTGGCACAGTAAGCAGCAGAGGATTCTCTACGACTATGTGAAAGTTACAAGATACAACTGAGACTACCCAGATCTAAGGGTCAACCGCAACCGGGTCCAGAACAATCTTCATTTTCTGTACCACTGTTAGCTTGTAAATACTGTGATATTCCAAAAACATAGACTTTGAGCAACACAAGGGTCTTTACAAACCCAGGAGGATATCAGGCCTTCACTGCTTCCTTGAGTTCTCTTATATTAGAAGGTTAAAGTTGTGCAGAGCTAGCAAAATGTCCAAACAATTTACAAATAATGCATCGTCACAATGATCTGAAGCAAATTCACCCCCAAACAACTACCTGCAGCGTTGCCTGTGGGCCTGAGCGTAAATCTGGCCTCTGGATCCAGCTTCAGCAGCTGGCAAAAGTGCTGCACATCCTCTGGTGCGTTGCAAGGACGCATCATCACGACATCTCCCGCGGCATATCTGCAAAAAAACAAACAAACATTGGTGCAGTAATGATAGGTAATGTCAAAGTTTCTAACATTTTAAGAACATATCAAAGTCTGGAAGCGTTCAGGGTTACGTACTCCATGTTTGAGCCAGTGATGTCAAATTCGATGTGCCTCACGTCCTGGAAGTGCGACAGCTCCGTCACTCTCCTGTTGAGCGTCATTCTGGCAGGAAAGGGACGTGACTGGGAGGGGGCAGTGTGCTCCGCCCTGATCCTCAGTCTATCATCCCTCACCTCTGGCCCATCATCCAGGAAGTAGAAGGTGTATGTTGGAGGAAGTCTGCCACAAAAGTGTAAAGGAAACGAAACCCAATGTGAATTAAACATAAAAATAACGCACAGTCACTGAATAAAATGCTGCAATTAAGTCACGTGAACACTAACGGTTCATCTTCCCTTAGCGGGACAACACTGGCCAGAGATGGGTGCAGAGCCAACACCTTCTCCCACAACGACTTGAGCCATGGCTGAATCACAGCGTCTTGCCTGTTGGTCCACAGTGGAAGTGGAAGATGTAATCTTTTATACAACATAAAGCATAACTGACAAGCAAGGTTGTGTTAAAATGATAACATTTACAGACATGAAATTAGAATACATCTACACCGGTTTATCACCACCCCAACTAAAAGAGGATTGGACTGGCTGAAGCCTTGAGATTACCCAAGGTCGTGCTGGTCGTCTGCCAGTCCCACAGGCATCAGCATGTTGGCCCCCAGTTGCAGAAGGCGCTTGTAAAGCTTCTTGGCAACAAAATTGAACCTACAACAGGTAGAAAACATGTTTTTACTGAGAGCTTATCTAATATTGTATGAGCCCATAAAACCTGTAACTACAAGAAGCACTAACTTTGGATAGGAGGAGTCCCCCAGGCCCAACACAGCACAGTCCAAGCAGCTCAAAGAGTCATCTGGTAAGGACTTCTTAAAGAGAAACCTCCAGAAATTCTTTCAAGAAGGCAATCATGAACAAAAAAAAAAAAAAAGACACATAAGTATGCACTTATTTCGAATTTAATACAATGGATGTCACTCTTTTGAACTGAACATGACTGATTTTGTGAAAAAAAAGAACACAAATGCTTCACACTGACTGATTCTCCGAGAATAAAGAGTGCAAATCCCGACAAATGATTCTTGTTTATCCGTTTTATTACCTTCATATTGTCAGGAGGGTCTCCTTGTCCAGTGGTGGCACACACGAAGACGACCAGGGACTCTGAGATCAGGTTGGCCTATGTGATGGAAGGACACGTCTACGTCAGCATCCTACTGTGTGTTCAAGTGATTCATATCAGTTTTTAGGAGTTTAAACAAATGCCAGAGTCTAAGTTTGCTGCCTGGAAGTGTTTGGCCGTGCTAGTAACCAGTCGGTAATAAAATGTGGTTTTAATTTTTCCCTAAAAGCCGAGGCCCATGCACATCAAACCCTGTTTCCTCCAGCTTTGTCTGAATGTTTTGTTTGTGGCTCCTGCTGCTTTCAAGTTAAACACTAGTTGTCTCTTAACGTTTAACAACGGCTAGATTGTTTGAAAGTATATTTTGGCTCACTTCCTATTTGCACTCTTAAAAAACAAAAATATAAAACCTATTTTATTGCATTATGGTGAATCAGATCAGACAATAGCCTCAAGGATTTCCTTGAGTGTTCCAGTCTTCTTCTTGACCAAAGGTGCCAAAGTCCTCCTGCTCTAAAGCTGTTGGATGCTGTAGTTGCCTCCATGTTTCCTTTTTTTCTGATATCGGATGTTCAGACTTACAGATCTACAGAAGCTTTATCATCCCAGGTTGCTGATCCAAAGGGGCTCTGGCTTATTTAAGAGAAAGCCTACTCTACCCCCCACCCTCCACCCTCAACCCTCCCCATGAATTCAATTTTGCGAAATGTGCCAGTTGCAGAGGCTGAGAAAACAAGCATTCACCGCGTTGTAGTCATCTAAAGCCATGACTTGAACCTGCCAGCGCCGTCTCTGAGCCTGCCGGGCCACCGTCCGGGCCGTGTCCTGGGCCGTGCCCGTCTGGCTCCCGTACAGGACCAGCACAGCCGGGTCAGACGTCATAACTGTCGGAACCAAAGTCAACAAATAGACTGTCACCTTGTGTGAGATCCAAACCTTCCTTTATTTATCGCACCATGCGGAATTTCACATGTATATCAAAAGAAAAGGGGGGGAAAAGAGAAGCGGACTCGGAAAGTACAAATAACTCCAGAGAAGAAGAAAAAACAGGAAACCGGGTTAACGTTCAAACACCTGGGGCTCTGGAGAGCGCTTAGTCGTTTCATTTCAAAAAAATATTCATTACATTACCGCAGCCTGTTGCGAAATACAGATTATATTTTACAAATAAATCCCATTTTCTCCTTTCCCCGCTGTGTCAGAAAACAGTACACTTACTTCTTATCACCGAAGCATTCAATGTGTCGATCTCAGGTCCAGATTGTGAAGATGAGCAACTTCAGCAGGTTTGCTCATCGACAAGAAAATGTGTTAAAATATGCACTTTCCTTCTGTAAAGTCTAATGTACAATCAAAAAACAATGATCCATTTCCCATCACCGTAAACGATGGTCAAACTGAAATGAGTGGTGCATATTTTGGTCTTTAAGAAGAAATTAAAGAGAGGTCACATTTACGACAACGGTTTAACAACACAGACGCCACACTTTACGGCACGTCTGCGAGGCGCTACTATTGGCTGGCGCTGCGTTAAGACCCCCACAAAAAAGCCGTACATTGCTGTTACGCTGTCCTATAATAAATAGTCGTGTAAAATTTAGTAACTGTTATCTTAACCTACTTCCTTTTGTTTTTGATGTTTTGTCCCTGTAAAAACACAATGAAAATCATCTAATAGTATTAAGTCAAACTGATTTTTTTTTTAAAACTTAACACTTCTCTGTGGGTCATTTGAATGAGTTTCAGGTCTGGACATGGACTGTCATGTCAGAAACTGGATAATTTCATTCTTTACCCATTTATCATGTAGATTTGTTTGCTTTTTGTTTTTGTATCAATCCATGACCTCAATTTTGACTAAGATCAGCTGTTAAACAATGGCCTATAATTCAAAAAAGCTGCCAAATATCTAAAAAAAAAAAACTTTTTGCAGTTTCACTTTTGTTTGTTTTTCATAAGACATAGTAATAACACAGTTTGTTTCAAAAGTGGAATGGAAACACCTTTTGCCATGTTTTCATCATTAGATGTATTCTGTCATCAAACTTAAGGTTCGGCTACTTTTGGCCTCATTAATGTGATGTAGTTTTGCTATGACACTAGTTCATCACTATGCATTACTAGCTTTGCCTTTAGATATTCATTTAAATGATCATCCACTGCCTTCATTTTTGCTGAGCATGTTCACAACAGTTGTAGCGGCAATCACAATAATTTGTGTAAAACTAACATGTTTTTGTCCATTATCCTGGAAGTTCAGATCTTTTTTTTTTTTTTTTTTGTATTTTCCTGAATTTGGAATGGATTGACTTTGGGGTATGATTTCCACTCCTAGACAATAGACAGCTGACTTGAATGCTTCTAACGTTTCACCTGTAACACACTGACCTTCCAACTGTTTGGAAGTGACTTTTAACACTCTCCAGAGTGATGAGTAGCAATATCTGTTTCTCAAAGTGCAATGCTCATGTCTTTTGGAATTGCGTTAACACACACGAATACTCCAGACCATCAAACTGTCAGTTTTATAAAGGTGCAACATGATCTTTAATAAAGGGCTAATGTTTTACATCACAGGGCAGCAGGTGGATTAGTGGTTAGCACTGTTGCCTCACAGCAAGAAGGTTCCTGGTTCGACTACCGCCAGAAGTCTTTCTGTGTGGAGTTTGCATGTTCTCCCCGTGCTTGCGTGGGTTTTCTCCGGGTACTCTGGTTTCCTCCCACAGTCCAAAAACATGCATATAAGGTTGATTGAGAATTCTAAATTGCCTGTAGGTGTGAGTGTGAGAGTGCATGATTGTTTGCCTGTGTATGTGGCCCTGTGATGGACTGGCGACCTGTCCAGGGTGTACCCCTGCCTCTGGGCTGAAAGGGCCTGCCTCCCATTCAACTCTTTACCATCATCTAACATTTTTCAATCCATGAGTGGGGTCAGACACTTGTTTTTATATTATCACAAATAAAAATCGCAGTATAATACAAGAGACAATAAGCATGAACACCAGAGTAAACTGGACACAAAGCAGCATCAATTAGACCAGCAGTGGCCAACCCTGGTCCTCGAGAGCCACAGTCCTGCATGTTTTAGATGTTTCCCTGCTTCAACTCACCTGATTCTCATTAAAGGTCATTAACAGGTTGTCATCAAGGTGTGAACAAGTCTGTCAATGACACAGCCCCTTGTATCATGGTGTGAAGAAGCAGGAAAACATCTAAAACATGCAGGACTGTGGCTCTCGAGGACCAGGGTTGGCCACCCCTGAATTAGACCTTTGCAGAAATTTGTTGTTGCAGAAACATCATGGCAGCTTTAAGAGCATGCATAAATAGATGGCGGTGGTCACAGGTGAAGGAGCGGCATAGAGGCGAAGTTGGTTTTAATTCTGGTAGAGACGTATACGCTGGGCTATGTTTCCCCGGCACAGTGGACAGTTCTGCAAGGCGTCACTGCAGACCTGACAGCAGCACACATGACCACATGGCAGGAAGATGATACGAGACTGCAGAAGATGGAAAGAAAAAACACAGTCAGCTAGAATCCTTTTGGATGAGAGATGAAACATGTTCGAAAACCAAAAAAGTAACATTAGATTTCATTCAAGGTTTTAGGATTTCTACCTGAGCACCCCAAAAAGTCTAAGGTTGATTATAGACAACATTTTGGTTTTGTTGTTGCCTTACCCCAGTCTCCATGCAGACCACACACTCTGAGCTTCCTGGCCCGTCCACAGGGGTGGGCGCTGAGGGGGTAACAGGGGTCCCAGAGGTGCCTGATGGGCTGGGGATCTGATACACCCCAGTGTTGGGGAACAGTGGAGGGGAGGATGGGGCTGTAGGGATTACTTCTAGTCCCTCCTTCTGGACAGCTTCAGAAGTTTCTGCTGAAGGAGCAGATGGTGAATCGACAGCAAACAGAACACATCTTACATGAATACGTAGTAAAAACCTACTGTCTTAGTTCATAAGATTTTATTGTTTGTTTTTAAGAATCTGAACAGCATGGCTCCATCTTATTTATCTGAGCTTTTAAAATTTCATGATCCTGTCAGAGCTCTGAGATCAACCAATCAGCTGCTTTTGACATCTCCCAGATCCAGACCTAAAAGCAGAGGTGACAGAGTGTTTTCCGTTGTTGCTCCCAAATCATAGAACAGTCTAACGTTTAGCATCAGATCTGCTCAGACCACTGATCATTTTAAATCATTGTTAAAAACACACATGTTGCACTGGCTTGCCCTCCAACTTGGAACACTGCTTTATCTTTACCCTACAGTGTGAAGCGCCTCGAGGCGACTTTTGTTGTGAATTGGTGCTATATAAACAACATTGAATTGAATTGAACTGAATTGAACTTGAGCATGGTAATTTGACTTCTATTTTTTTTTTATTTTTTTTTTATATATATATATATATATATATTTATATGTATACAATATATATATATATATATATATATATATATATATATATATATATATATGTGTGTACATACATACACACACACACAGTAAGAGAGAGAAATTTTTTTAATTTTTGTTTTTTTTATTTTTATTTTATTTCAGAATTGTTTGCTCTGTTGTCATGTTTTATTTTATGAGATATAGTTGCTTATTTATTGTTTGTTTGGAGATTTTTAAATTGGTTTTAGCCTGTACAACACATTGGTCAACTGAGGTAGTTTTCGATGTGCTTTAAAAATAAACTTGACTTGACTTAACACCAAGAGATAGCCTACACAAACATCAAGGTCTGAACATATGGCTTTGACACAAAGAAACCCACAAATAACTCAAAAAGCCAGCATTTTTCATTTTTTCACTCTTGTGTGTGTGGCTTGTTGGAGGCTCAGAAGCCTGAAACCCAGTGGGGGTCCGTGCTGATGTGGAGCAGCTCAGGCCCACCAGGAAGCTCTGCTGGTCCTCCTTTATCACTCTCTCGCAGGCTACTGAAGAGTCTGCCTCCTCCAACACCACGTCTGAAACAAATCATCTCGTTGCCAGAAATTGGCAACCACAGCTCCCGTCTGGCAGCAACGCTGCAACAAAGTGACCTGCTGACATTCTGACAACCCTACCACACAGAAGTGGCAGTCGTGGGTGGCTCCACCACCGGGATCAATGGCACATCCCACCATTGTCCACGGTGAATGAGCCACTGCCTGCCCCAGATCCTTGTTCTGTTTAAGCAGTTGATTTATTTATGTTGCTTGCTTGTGATCAAAAAGAGAGGGCTATTTGTTTTATTAGCATCCACAACATACCTATTTGATTTTATATAATCTGAAGGTGATGTACCTGCTGATTGCCGTTGACTGGCCCAGTTCAGAAGAGCTTTCTGGATCCCTGTTTCAGTAATGCCCAGCTGAAAAACAGTACACGAATTATGCTTGTGATTCTGCAGAATCATTTCAGTTCCAGTGCCAACGTGTTACGTTTTTCAACCAGCTTTCCACAGTTATATTTACAGTTAGATAACGGAGCTATGCATTTCAGCACATCATAATGAATGAGAAGGGATAATCAGTTGAATGGAAAGGATGGTCATTTCTTGTCAACACATGTTGGTACTGAGACAGAGCATGGCTTAGGTAAATACAAGTAGAAACCTGGTTGGGATTTTTGTACAGACCTTCTTGAGGTCAGACGTCGTCATATGGTGAAGTGTCTCAGTGGTTATTTTATGATGGGCCAGAATGGGTAGGTAATGTTGAGCAGACAGTCTACACAGCAGGTTCACCAACTCTTTCTCCACACCTGCTTCCTGCATTTAAATCCCAGTTTGAGAACATAGCCCTCACATTTTCACAGATTTAAAAGTGCTCTTCCTGCTTTACTCTGTACCTGCATGCGAAGTGAGAGGGGCTTAGTATCCAACAGTCTTTGGTACTGGATCATCCAATAGTTCTGTTGATTGGACTCAGACTTCAGCTCCATCTCCACCTAGAAAGCATCAACTATTCTTAGATACATTTTTAATTCCTGGAAGAAACATGATTCAAAGGAAACATGCAGTCTAGTAGCAGAAGAAGAGCAGAGCTACTCAGAAGGACGTTCCAAAAATTAAGTGCATCAACATCATTTAAGTTATACTTTTTAAAGAAGGTCTCCAAGCCTTTAAGATTAGGTTTAAAACTTTTTGCGGGTTTTAAAAGTCATGGTTAATAAGTCTTTGAAGTAAGACCCATCCTTTTAGTTATGCTGCAATAATCATTATTATTATTTTAATTCCCGTACAAGGTTCTCCCTGTGCTCAAGTGGATTTTCTCCAGGTGCTCCTGCTTCCTCCCACAGTGGGCTATATGAGGTTTACTGGTGATTCTAAATGTCCTACAGGAGTGAGTATGACCATTTGTCTACATGTGGCCCTGTGACGGGCTGATACCCTGTCCAGAGTGTACACCTGGACCGGTGGGATAGGCTCCACAGGTCCCTAAGACCCAGAATAGACATACGTAGGTTTAGACAAGAGATGAATAAAAGTATGTAAATCAGTTTTTTTTATGTATTTATTTATGCTCTCTGTTAAGTGCTCTGAATTGTTTTTTTTTTAATAGAAGTGAACTTCATTTAATTAAGATATCTCTAATGGAAGACACTTCAAAAAATTCATTTGTCATGTTTTACAATTAAAGAAACAGAGACAAAAAGGAAAGTGCAGCCATAGCCACGAGCATGCTTTCTCACCAGAACCTGTCGCAGCTCCTGCTCTCTTTGGTCCTTCTGCTTCATCAGCTGCTGTAGTAAGTCACTGAGAGCTGTTCGCTGATTCACCAGGACCTCCTGCACACATCATCCCACCATTAGTATAAGTGAACTCAAGGCTTAAGTAAGAGGAAAAGCTGTTTGTGAGACTGAAACTGTATTGACTATATTTTAATACTCATGTTTATAGTTTAGCAAAAAAACCCAAAAAAACTGCATTAAACTCCAATTAGTGTAATTATAGTTTATCTCAGGGATGTGTGGAAAAGAGCACGCAGATTAAGGATCACCGGCCTCCAGGAATCACTGCTTTATCAGGGCCCGAGCACCGAGGGTACAAGAACTCTACTGTAATCCTGCTGTTTATTCTTACTGTTATTTTTCCACAACTAAATTGGCATTTTTTGGAGCTTTGCCATACTCCAAAACTCACTAAATTTTGTACATTCATGAGGTCTGGCAAAAAATTTTATATTTTAAGAGTGCCTCCCATGGACGTGGAAAAATGGCTCAATGACGCCACCTTAAAAATTGCAGAAATTGACCCCCGTATGAGTTTTGCCTACGTGGACGACAATTGGTAGGGTTGTCTCCTGCTGGGTGAGAGCTTACAAGTACCACTCTGTTTGGGCGTTTAAAAGTTGGATAAGAGAGGGGTTTCCATGCATCTCCAAGCCAGAGAGAGGGCTTCTGACTCTTGTTTGGGCTCATGCATGTGATGATAATTCAGAGTACCTAGTCTGTTTAGTGTCTGTGGGTGGGGTTCTCTCAGGCTGTCCTGCTGAACTGTATTGATCATGTGGAAAAAAAATAGCTAAACCAGGAGAAGCAACCAGCCCAATCTGAACCCAAGTGGTGTTTCATTGTTAGACTTGATTTGGATCTCAGTTGTCAACCTCACGTGGAAAGCTTACAGAGATGACTTCAGCTCATGGTTTAACCCCAGATTCAAGAGAAACTGACAGGTTTGGGTTTTTTTTTTTTTGCACTAGTCATGGAACGCTGGGCAAACTCTTTCCCCTCACAAGAATGCTGGAGGCTGTGTGGGAGCTTGCCCAATTAGTTCTCGTGTTCTTTGTGGGTTTGGAGCAACCTTACAGCCATGTCTCTTATGGTGTTCAGGAGTGTGTTGCATCAGACTCTGTTACATTTGTTCCCTGTACAACTGAAGCAAGACTTGGGGTGGTTTGCACCTCAGAGTGAAGAAGCTGGATGAGTTGCTGCTTCACATGTGGGAGTTCAAATATGTCAGGGTGTTTTTTATCACGCATGGGGAAAAGAACCCTCATCTGAAGTGAGTATCAAAGCCTCATCAAAGCTGTCTTTACGAAATATTAAAGATCAACTTCAAAAGTCGAACCACCACTGTACCCCAGATGTTATTCAACAAGAAGAAAAGAATGGAGTGGACAGCCGAAGGGATTCAAAAGTGCCTTTTACATTGGCAGATACCCTGTGTTCTAAGTCTGAATCTAGCATGTCACCTGCCCTTCCTGCAATAACTGACGCAGGGCTACATGCTGAGCTGGCCCCTCCAATAACATGCCTCCGAGGGCACACTTAATCACAGCTCAGGCCTAATGTAAACAGAATGTCGCTGGGTGGGATTTGTTGATGATGTAATGGCATTTTTTTGTTTTAAAAAAAGGAAGGAGTCTATTAGTAACAACGGGACAGGAGTGGGACTGACCACATGTTGGTGTTGGAGCACACCTTCCATGACATGCAATGAGACCTTCAGTCCCAGTCCGAGCTGATGAGGAACTTGATTAGATATGTACATGCTCCTGCACCACAGCACAGCTCTCCACACCACCTGTGGCGCGGGACTATTCTCCACCGCCACCATTTCCCAGCTTCCACTCACACGGAAATGACACCTGTCTGACAGCAGAATTCCTCCTGCTGATGTAGGGACAACACATCATTCCACACATCCAGGGCTAGAACATGAAGTTACGCGAGTAACGCCTGCTGACTCGTCTTCCCTCCCCCAACTCGCCATCAGGCACTGGGGAGAAAATAACGTGCCCTACATTTACTCTGCCCAGCGTACACTCAACATGCATTCTTTGCCCAGGGTAAATAACAAGGTCTAATCTAAAAACAATAGAAGACATCTCGAAACCATCATAAATACATCATTATGAAAATGGTTTGGAAAGCATTTGCCAGCGACAGGCATAGTACCATTGACTGTGTAGAACACTTTGGAACAATAAGTTTTGCCATAATAACCATTAAAATAAAAGAGATGAAACTGCAAAACAAGAAGAAGCATTCAAGGCCCAGTCTGTCATCGCTGACTACCTGCCTGAACGTTCTAAGCCAAGACTCACAGGCCAAGAAATCACTGACAACACCTGCATCTTGACTAACACCCACAAGAGGACTAGGATTACTGTCTTTACACTATCTATAGATAGCTTTATTCTTCAATCTTTATTTGAATAAAAAGTCCATTTATATTTTTTTTACAAATATAGTTAACTTTCAGCATACTTTCTGGCTACTTTATCCACCTCCATGTCATGACCTCTGTTGCTGCCTTACTCCTGCCGGACCTCCTGTTTCCTGTCCAGGACCTCCAGCTCCAGCCCTCACTCCTGCCTGCCTGGCTCCACCCTGGATCTGCTCGCCTGGCTGCCTCAGTCACTCATTCCATCTCTGTCTGCTCCATCATTAAAATCTGTTAAACCCGGCATCTGCCGATGCCTCTTCCTGCCTTCTGAGTCCAACCGACTGAACCTTAACACTCCATTATTAATTCCAGTCCACAAATTCATGAACCCCAGCTTTACTTATGATAATATGTATAATGTTAAATTGCGTCTATGAGGTAATGACATGAAAAAATAAAAAAAAGACATGATATAATAATCAATAAGGAGAGGAAAGCATCAAGCAAATGCAGGAAGGAAAAGAAAGAAGGCAGTGACACCCACCTCCAGGTTCTCAGTATCCAGACTGTGTCTTTTAATCTCCAGTTTAGTCAGCTGCATTAA
This sequence comes from Zenarchopterus dispar, assembly GCA_028564865.1. Classification (NCBI taxonomy): domain Eukaryota; kingdom Metazoa; phylum Chordata; class Actinopteri; order Beloniformes; family Zenarchopteridae; genus Zenarchopterus; species Zenarchopterus dispar. The sequence continues at coordinate 22,323 of JAOWBL010033486.1, forward strand.
TTCATCCTCTATTAGCTTGATCTGAGGACAGTGAAAGGCAGACATGAAGCCAGCAGGGAGAGGGGACATGCTGCTAAACACAAAGTCAGGCTGAATGAGATGATGAAATGATTTTCTGCCTTGTTCCAATACAGCACAGTATTCTGTGGTCACACACAGGCTACCCAGAGGAGTTAGTTATCCACACTTTCACATTTCTGTTAGCACCAATAAAAATGAATGAGGAAGCTCTAGGGAGAATATTAAAAATGAATAATTCTGAAAATATACAGTATAACTGCTCACTGCACTTTTTTAATCTAGCAACAGTGATTCAGTTTAACCTGTAAAAATGCACAACTGGCCACAAAACAGATCCGGTAAACAGGCGTTTGCACAACACTGACTTTTCTAGTCCATATTCACACAGACCTGGTTACGAATGTAGCTGTGGACAGCATCTTTCTGCAGCTGCAGGGCCTGGAATGCAGCTTTCTGCATCTCCTCCTACAGAGAACAACCAAAGGACACTTCAGCTTATGAACCAACACTTCATTTCCTTCGCATTTTGTCTTTTGTTTATTACATTTACCCTTGAAATTTTAAAGTGTCAACTCTAGAGGGTTATTGAAGAATATTAAAGGAGCTTTTTTTCCCCCATATTTTTACTTTTTTGTAATAGCCATAGTATGTAGGTCTACTGAAGTTCCCAAATATGGCTACTTCCTCAGGAAAGGGTTGATATGATGTCTGCAGCACTTACCTCCTGTAAGATCTGAGCGATCGCTTTGGATTTGTCTAGCATTTGGAGAGACAGCATCTTGTCAAACTTCCTGTCCAAATTCTCCATACTTGTAAGAAGAAGGACAAGGCAAGTTTATTTGTATAGCTCCACAATAGAAGACAATTCAAAAGGCAAACTGTGTGCAACCTCAAAGAAAAATGAAACAGTGCATTAAACTGTAAAGGTGTTTAAAAGCAGGTTAACAAATTAAAGAAAAATAATAAAACATGAAACAGATGAAATAAAAGTTACAGTGCATTGTGGCAGATTACTGAGATGTAGCAGTAAATAAGGTTTTCAACCTTGACTTATATCAACTGAGCATTTCAGAAGCCCTGATGCATTCTGGGAGTCTGTTCCACAGGTGAGGAGCAGAAAAGTTGGACACTGCCTCACTGTGTTTGGTTCTAACTCTGAGTCCAGAAAGTAGGTGTGACCCTGATGACCTGAGGGTTCTGGTGGGTTCATGATGGCTCACGAGAAGATATTATAACATGTCTCATCAACCTCTGATTTATAATGTCTAAAAACGTTGAAATGCTAATATGTGATGAATGTTATTTAATGTGTGTGTATGTGTGCTTGTGAGAGTGCACGCTTAACCTCTGGCAGGCCTCAGAGACCAAACTCTGCCTGCGACAGTCATGGGCTTCCTGAAGTAGGCTCATGGCATTGCTATCTGACAGCATCCTCTGCATGGCCACTGGAAACACAGAGGAAAGGCAGAGTAGCAGTTAAAATGAACAGAGAGGGGAGACGAGAAAAACAGGACAACAATAACATCAAGAGTCTGACTCATACTGTGTTTATGAGCCAGAAAACAGTAGCCAGCGCTTCATCAGATCAACCTGACATTTGCGCAGACTTTTTCACAAGTGTCCTCATGCAGCATATGAGCCCTCATGATCTCATTAGCTCCTGGGAGTTTGGTTCAGAGTAGTCAAACAGCACAGTGTGTACAGTGATAATCTGACTTTCAGAGTAATTCAGAATACACCGAAGCACAGAAACAGCACCGGTTAGAGTAACTAATGACCTTCTTATGGCCTCAAATGATGGATTAGTGTCCATAATAGTTCTGCTGGACCTCAGCAATTTTGACCCTGTAGATCACAGCATTCTCTTACAGTGTGGAAAAAATACAGAATTTAGATCTGACAGTGCTCTCTGCTAGACAGTGTGGACAACGTCCTTTAAATCACATCCTGCATGTTTTTATACATTCATGTTGGCTAGTGGGAAAATAAGGGCATGTCAAACTGAGTCTCCATAAGAAATCTTGAATCTGCCGAAAATAAATTGCTGAATACATTTCTCATGGACTGGTGTGGAAATTCATAAGAATCTTGGCGTAAGCTCCATACCTGCCACATCCCTTTTTCTCAGTGAACTAGCTTCTTCTTGTGAGATAGCAGTCAGGTGCTCCATGCGAATCCTGAAAGGGAAAACGATGAAAACATCTGTCTTAGCAGAAGCCATGGTGCCAAAATCTTTTTGAGTTGTAAATCCTGTTAAACTGTAAAAAATTCATTAATCCAACTAATGTCAAATTACAACTATAAACTGTAAAATAAATGACACTTTGTACTTGATATGTGAGTTGTGTGAACACAAATAACAAATTTACTTAGCTACTGCCGCAGGTCAAACACATCTGACTGCCACTGTTTTTTACCTTAAGTGTAGCGGTGTGTATGTTTGTGCCCACCTGGGAGCAGGAGGATCTAGAAAAATGCCATTTTTATGTCCTGTTTATCCATAGTAGTTTTCATATACACAGAGTTATTTTGCTTTAATTTCTCAAAGAAGGATGCATCTTTACAAATAATCTATAAATGCAATTTATGATCTAAGTGACCCCCTTTTCAGATAATAATTTTTTTTGTATTTCCTAAAAACAGCTCATTCAGTCTTTTTCAAACATGGTGGGTGTATGGCAGAGTTCACCATAGGATCCAAAGGATAACGGAGATAAGGTTTCATAATTGCATTACAGTGCATGGGTGTGTCAGCTTAAGCCACAGTAAATCCACCAATCTCAACATCACTTCACTGTGGAGTATCAGGTTGTGTGAACAAAAGTGATCATTTTCAAAGTACTTACAATCGTCACCAGTCAGCCAAAACATTATTACCACCTGGTCATCCTTGTGCTCCCAAAGGAGCTCTGACCAGTCAGGTTTTGGAAGCAGAATATCTGAGGGTAAACTGAAGTGTCTGGGACTGGGGTGTTGGGTTCTTTGCCAATTGAGTCTGCTTCCTGCTGACCAAATCAACACCTCAGACTCTTTGTTGTTTTATTTGTGCACTTCCTAAAATAACTGTTTAGGGTCCTCTGCTGACCTGCTGGGGCAGACAGCTATTGTGTGGGAATGATGTTGCCGTAGAGGTGGATGCAATTGGTTTTAAAGAATTTTAATTAGGTGGCAAGTGCCAAAATAATGTTCATGTGAATGCTAGGATGCATGTTTTCCCAAAAAGACACTGCAGTATAACAAGATGAGCACTTACCCATTAAGAAAAGTGACGCAATTTTTCAACAGAACCTTCAAACTACAGTTTCATAGAATGCTCTTTTTCATTTGTTTTCCTCAGTTTCTCAGTGCCTTTCATTTACTGAGGTTAAACCGACGTAGTAGGCGACGAATAGACTTGGGCTGGAAAATAACTGAATGACTGCTGCGTTTGATGACTGTTTCAATGATGTGTTGGGGTGCCTCCTCCTATGACTCATTGTGATATCTCTTGATTTTGTGGATCAGCAGTCTTTTCACTCACCGATCTTCTTCCATGGCCTGAAGAAACTCTGAACTCTTTTTCTGCCTGTAAAGAGCCAAACAAAAACATTAGTGTCAGCACACAATTAAGTGTGAAGACTCGGTATGTACTTAACTAATATCAACACAAACATCTTGAAAGCCAGCATGGCCTCATTGAGGATCTACCTGCTGTTGTCCATCAGCATGCTGGTGATTCGATTCCTGATGCTGTCCTCAGCTTGACGAACTTTTTCCAGCACTAGTAGCCTCTCAGACTCCTGAGCCCTTTGCTGCAAGCTGAAGCCCTGCTCCATACGCTCCTGCTCCTAACATCACACAGATCACCAATAATCCAAGTCAGGCTAAAATGTCCAGATAATCATTTACTTCACTGGTTTTTGTCATTTTACCTTATGAGCTGTCCAAGCTCATAAGGTAAATTAAACCGTTGACAGTACAAGAAATCCATCCACTTTGTGGATACATAGAGACATTTGACAGCCTTTTTCATTCATGACCAAATTAGATATACAAATTCTATATATATTAGATATGTACTTGGAATTTGATCCAGATGTTTTTTATTTTGACTTTATGGTTCAAGTGCCACTTATAACTTTAAAATGGAAAAAAAAAAGGGTGGGAGAAGAAGAATGAAATGGTATGGATACTGGACTGGCAGTACAATCCTGATTTGTCCCAATCATTCCTCAACTGGGGTCAAACAAAACTTAACAGGTGAATATGTCGCGTACCTGTCTGACTGAATTCAGGATGTTTTCTTTATGGGAGTTGTTCATGAGGAGAATTTGTGTGTCCTCCTTTTGCTTTTGCTCCAGATGCTGCTCAAAGGCCAGCTTTTCCTTTTGCTTCTGTTCCTGAACGGATACACAAGTAAATCAAGCTGAAAGATCAAGCTGCAAGCTTGCACCTGGTCAAAAATACCAACTTCAAAAAAAACAAAAGACTTATAATATGACTATAAAGGAAGTTATTTGAACAATGCTTTTCTCCAGAAAGTTTTTTTTATTACTATGTTTTTTATATATATATATGTATATATATACACACACACACACACACACACACACACACACACACACACACACACACACACACACACATATATATGAAAAATGACAAATCTGACAGATATCAAAATAAAACCTCTTCGTGCAATACAACACTGATAGAGTGCTGAGATTGAAACAAAATAGTACATCTCTGCATAAAAATAGCTTAAAAGGACTAGTGAGTGTGTAATTGTGTGATGTATTTGCAAACCTTTCTCCTCTCGTAGTCACTGAATTTGTTCTGCAGCAGAAAGAGAGCAAAGGCTGAATGAAGCTTACAGTATCTTTATTAGAAATAAATGCATATTGTCTAAACAGAGACTAACAAGGTCCAAACAAACAGTGACACAGTTATAAATCCACACTTCTCTACACAACTATCAGGCACAACTTTAAAACTACCTGCCAACTTTTGTCCATGTTTACCTTGTGCTGACCCACCACAGATGAGATATGACAATATTCACTCCACTAAACCTAAAAAGCATCATTGTTTTGTCAGCACACCCCTCAGATGCTCCCAGGGTTTTACCAATGATCAAACTAAGAAATGTTGAGCAGTATTGGTGGTTTGATAGACCATATGATATGGTCCACCAATATGATCAAATATGCCTTCAAGGAATACTGTTGCCATCACTGACACGTTTATAGTCTCCAACAATGTTAAAGAAGATACAACACTTCTCAATAATAATCACTTGAATACCAACATAGCATTGCTCAGAATATCACATTAACCCCTGTTTGGGTTTACTGGAACAGTGCACCCTGAGGCCCACTGGACTATCACTAGAAGACAGACTTGAGCATGGGCATGTAGAAGTTATTGGTACAGAAGCTTTTCATTGGTCAATAATTCCCTTGTTGGGCCACCTTAAACTACTTTTGGTCCGTTTAGCAGATTCTAATCAAAATAACTCATTGGTCACCTGATGTCTAATATGACCAAGTGTGCATGAAACTAAATAATCATTTTCTTTCTATAGGGGTTTGAATGTTGTGGCTATGCTTTATGTAACTGTACCTGCCAGGCCTCCTCTGAGCCATCCAAAGAGTCACAGCTCTGTTTGCCACAGTCAGTCTCCAGAACTGGTAGAAGATACTGAGATGCTGGGCAGTACTCCTCTCCCAACTCTAAAATTCAACAATACATTTGGAAAAGGTTTTGACAATGTAAGGCAAGAGAGGAAAAATAAATATAGCTAAGAATACAACACTAGGTAGAGGCTACATCCTTGCACAAGCCTGATCTGGCCAGTGATAGCTCTGCATTAGCAACATGGTGATAAATGAGTTGACAACTAGTTTTGCAATACTGGAGGGTTTTGTGAGTTTAGACCAGCAACAGGCAAAATCAGCTTCTTCTTCTTTTCCTTTCAGCTGCTCCCTTTTGGGGTTACCATAGCAACTCATCCATCTCAATCTAATCTTAACCTCTGCATCCCTTTCCCTCACACCAACCACCCTCATGTCCTCCTTCACTACATCCAGATATCTCCTCTTTGGTCTTCCTCCAGGCCTCCTGCCTGGCTGTTTCCACCTTAACATCCTTTCCCTAAAAATTCACTGTCCCTCCTCTGTACATGTCCAAACCATCTCAGTCTGGCCTCTCTGACTTTATTTCCAAAACAAACTTGTGCCATCTCTCTGATGTACTCATTCCTGATCCTATCCATCCAAAGAGAACCTCAACATTTTCATTTCTGCTGCCTCTAACTCTGTCTCTTCCTCAGTGCCACTGTCCCCAAACCAGACATCATCGCTGATCTCACCACTGTCTTGTACACCTTTCCTTTCATTCTTGCTGACACCCTTTTATCACACACCACTCCTGACACTTTTCTCCACCAACTCCAACCTGCTTGCACATGTTTCTTCACCTCTTTCCCGCACCCTCCGTTGCTCTGGACTGTTGACCCTAAGTACTTAAAATTCTCCTCTTTCCTTATGTCCTCTTCCTGTAACCTCACT
>JAOWBL010033534.1:0-28876 GCA_028564865.1 Zenarchopterus dispar
CCCCCCCCCCACACACACACACACACACACACACACACACACACACACACACACACACACACACACACACACACACATTATGTCTCCTTTAATGTTAGATATCACATGTCTGAATAAGGCTTGGTCTCACCTGGTAATTAACATAAAACAAAACAATAAACTTAGAAGTTGCATAAGTGTTCCTGAGACACAGAAACAGTCTTTTATTGCTATTGTGTTCAGAGTGGGTCCATTTAAGATAAGCATAAGCCGACCCTGCCTCTAACACCTAAAGTAGAAATACAGCAGTGTGTTAGACTGACACAGAATTTGACCGAGTCTCACAACAGAGTTGTTTTGTCTTCTGAAAGGATGAAAATTCATCCTTCATGTAGGACAGAATTTCCAGAACCTGAACACCAGAGTTAAATTGCAAAGGAAATAGTCACCATTAAAGTGTACGTTGTGAAGTTAGATAATTTTAATGTAGACTAAAATATTTAATTTCAGCTGTGTGTTCTTGTGATTTCATGTCTGAGCAGTTAAGAACTTTGCTCAGCTGCCTCCGTTAGTGTGGCATATTCAAGCTGATCTGAGATTCATCGGCCAGTGTCATGACCTGACACACCTGTAACACTTCAAATCAGAGGACACAGCTGATTTTCAGAATCTTCAAAAATCAGTACAAAAAATATGAGCAAATGTTCATAGCCTTGAACCTTTCAGATTTTATAGCTCCTGCTAAAGCCTTACTTAATGTTAGGTTGCAGGCAATCTGTCTTTTCCAACCTAATAATGAAGCATTTAAGTTTAGTCTTCCAGGTAGTATTAAAATAATTTTTAAGAAGAGGGAATGCTCCCACACTTGCTGCATTATTTGATACACATTCACCTGTGTATGTGTGTGTTTGTCTTTGTGTGTTTGTGTGTACGGAGGATATTTCTGAGTTTGAGTTCCTATGTGGATTCCACTGGTCCCGTATCGCCAGCAGGTGTGGAAGGCACACAGCAAATGAGATAAGTTAGAGATGTGTGTGTGTGTGTGTGTGTGTGTGTGTGTGTACTTGTGCGCACGTGTGAGTGTCTAAAAGCTAGATAGCTCACACATTAACCATGCTGATAACGTTATCTGTGATTTACAGTTGGACTCTTCATTTGAACCAGGCAGGCAGTCAGGCTTTTTTAGACATCTGATTTTAAACACTTATCTCAGCAGTTCAGCTAGATTAGCTCATGGGAGTTAAGTGGTGAACCTGTTATTGCATCTAAAGGGGAAAAAAAGAGAAAAAAGAAAATCATATATATAATTCTTGCATTTTCCCGAGTGACCCAAAATGTTAGCCTCAGTTTGTAAGTCTACATTTCTAGATCAATAAACTGCTTATTAGATGGCTGGAGGTCAAGACATTGAAGTTATCGTAATATTATATTGTCCAAAAATGGGGATTTTGGAGAGTAAATCAGCGCTAAATAAATGGAAGAAGGACTGATTGTAATGTGGTTTGTTTGGCAGAGGATAGCTTGTGGAAAACATTTACCTTCAATAATGAGGCCCTCTCCTGTTCTGGCTGTGATTAAACATGTTATTGACATTCTTGGCATTTAACAGACAATGTTTTCCAGAGAAGCTTACAATTAAATGAGCAGGTAGGGGTGCAGCCTCTTACACAGGATGCATGGCTTCAGGCATGCCAGCTGTAATATGGACAGAAGCTGTGAAGGCTCAGCAAGAAAGTCAGACCCAAGTTCACTCCTACAGGGAGGAATTATTTGCTAGATGTCATCAAGCTTTGGAAAACTGGAGGATGTGTGCTTTCATTTGCTGTGGCATCAGGATGGGTATTCTATTCTTGACTCGGGTATCACTGACTTTAAGGAAATTTCAGTATTGATACCTTTTGAAACTATCATTTAAAGCAAAACATGAAGGCATAAAATGTTAACATTATAACCTAGTTTATATTTCTAACCAGTGTTTTTGCTGTAATTTACTCAGTGATGATACTTATTTTAGGACACAAACACAGTGAGCAGAACGACTGAAGCATATCATAGGCTGTACATATTTTGAATCTTATTTGCATTATCTCACGGTTCCTGCTCCCCGTTAGTTCACTATCCTCACTTGCTTTAAATGTGCTCATCTGACATCTGCAATAACTGTTGATCATGGTACTTTGCATTTGTCTGTTCATATTAATTCATATCATTATGTGAGCTGCTGTCACTATTTGAAAGTCGTCTCTGCTACAGCTTCTGACAGTATTGTTGTAAGAATACCGATGTGCAGGAAATATTGGTAGCAATAAATCACAAAGCAACACAAATGATAATTTATATGTGGTTGTCAAGACAGCTGTGACACTATGTTCAAACGTGGGCTGATGATTTTGCTGTTTGCAAGCTAATAGCATTTGATAAAAGGAGCAAACAATAACTGTCTCATCTCTGCTGGAGTGAAAATTTATTTGCAAGTCTTTCAGAATAACTTTGTGACAGCTGTGTGAGTTACTGCTGCTTTTTTGTGTGATGGTGAATAATTATTAGTATCTGAATTCTGTCGAGGCTAAAACTGCTGCCTCGCAAGTCAAACAAACAGCAGTGTTGTTGTTATTTTCGGACAGTTAAACAACTTTTATGATGCTTTCACTTCTACTGGTTTTAGTCTGCTTAAAATAGAAGACAGTTGGGTTTTTCGCTTGGTTTGCTTCACCTGCTGTGGTCTTTATAATCAGGCTGTTTTAAATTTTCATTTTAAACTATTCGCATAAACGCTAGCTCAAAGACTGGAAAAGTGGAACAAAGTGAATTCTTCAATAAGACACTGTTTTAAAGAGAAATGGACTAGGACAGATTATGCAATGATGACATTTGTTTCTTTACATTTCTTAAGTCAGCTTTCAAATCAGTACCAAACAAAATAATTTCAACTTTGAATAATATTCTCTCTTGTGTTACAAACGACACTCTGTATATTAAAAATAAATGGGAGAAATAAAAGCAAGAATAGATATTTCAAAAACTCTGGGAAAAATTTGCCATTTTTAGTATCCCTTCACTAGCTCCACGGTCTGGGACACTGTTGGAGAAAAAAAAATTAACAGATATTTCAAGGAAACAGACCGAGTACGTTGGAGACAGAGCCACTTTCACACAGAGATTGGGCTATAAAGATTGTGATCCCCTCTTTCTCCCCCATTCACTCTCCAGCTGTGCATTGACAGTGAATCCAGGAAGATGCAATATTCCCTGGCCAGCATGTGCTTTGACAAGGTGCTACACTGTTTTGTAATCTAAAGATAGCTGCTTTCCTCAAATTTGCATCCACAATCAGCATCAAGTCCCAAATGCCTATGGTCACAAACCTCTTTATTCAGTTAGGACTACAGAAAACATCCATCCATCTGTTTTCTTTATCAGCTTATTCAAATGCAGGGTCATGGGTGCATAAAATATGGCACTGAAAAAAATGCTTCCCCACAAAAAAAAGCGTCTACCTGGTTGTTCCTGTGGGGGACACACACCATTGGTCATTGAGCTCGGGGTGTTTCCGCAGTTCAGCTCAGCGTGTTGTTTCAAGACATCTCATTATATCGTTCAAAGTCCCCATGACCGAAAAAAATCATAACCATCAGTTACTGATAATTGATTAATAATACCCATTCCAACATTGCATAAATACAGATAGTGCTCCTACCTGAAAAATATTGATACCTACATATCCAACGAGTCCAGAACCTGTACCAGTTTAACACCAGTTCTTAATAGTCATTCCTACTTTCCCCAAGTCTTGCAGCTAAACAAATGTGTCACATGTAAAATGGTGCAGATGCAGCTCTTTGGCATGTTGAAAATGTATATTGGAAAGAAAGGCAGCAGGATTTGTGGGTAATCCATTTAATATTCTGTTCTGAAATTGAGTAAACTTTATTGCTTATAAAAATGTCATGCAGGATGAATAATACATTGAACAAATATATCCATAAATCTTTACCTTTGCATCAAGTAAGCCCTTTATGGAACCTCACCTTTGGCACGTTGTTCAGAGCACCTTTATTTAATTTTTTTTCCTTTTAAGAGACTAAAGGATACAAAGGTAATTCAGTTTCTGTTTGACGTAAAGTAATATCCTGTCTTCTTGTTTCATGTGGGGCAAATCTCCTGGTTGTGCTGCCAAGATGCGAGAACGTTAAGTCCAACTGCAAACATTTCTTTAAACACTTAAACAGTGTGTGTATTTTGAAAAAGCAACTGTTTATTTACGTGGACAAATGCAAGCAGCACAGCAGTGGGACGTGTGAAAAGAGTTACACTCACACATGGATACTCAGAAAGTGGGGGCTGGGTCCATAGCCTCCAGCTGTGCTTTTCAAGTTGCTAAAAAGCTGCCTGTTCCATGTTGAAACTCCATGATTAGCAGGCCAATACCTCAGCAGGTCACTTTGTTAAGCACTTATAACCAGCAGAGAACACAGTTATACTGACATCCATTTATACATCTGTTGCACAGCTTCAAAACGGTTTCTTTGTCTCATTTAAACCAGACAAGCAAGAGCCCTTGATGATTTTCCTTTATTGAGAGCTGGTTGTTGTTGCTATTACACTGAGATGTGTTGCTTTTGGTGTGTGTGCGTGCCTTTTTGCATGTTTTGCAAAGGCCAATGTGTGCACCTCTGTTTCCTGCTGTCTCCAGAAGATGTTTCACATCTCTATTTCTCCACCTCCACCTCAACGCCTGCCAACACATTTGCCTCAGGAGGGACTCAACAATGATCTTATTCACTTAAATTGATTCTTTTCTCTCCTTATATTTCAATAAATTTCAATTCAAACACCAATATTAATCTAGAAACAATTTTAGGAATTTTATTTCCTTTATTGAAATGGTCTTCAGGTGTTTCCCTGTCAAAGAGAATTGCTTTTGTTATTCATGATGGGTTGATAGTGTTTTGAGCAAAATAAGAAACTGCTGGGTTGCAGCAAGAAACCTGAGCAGATATCAAGGTGCAACAAGTTGCTGTTCTGTCTGAGATCATTTGCAGCCCGCCATCAGCCCTAGTGAGCAAACAATTTCTCTTTTTGGTTCTCTTTTATTTATTTTGAAAATGTAGAAATTATTTCCCACCGACACGTTTTCATTTTCCAGCGGAGTACAAACTGCCAAATCCACTGAGGCAACAATCCGTTGAGCAGCAAGCTCTAATTTCCAAGTGGTTCTCAGGATAAGAGATAAGTTTTTTTAATGGAGAAAATGTCATGCCTGCTGGCTTCCACCTGTCAGAAATTTATTTACCTCAGTCCCTCTGCTCTGCTTGTTAAAGCTGCTGCAGTCTGAACATTGTCAGGAAGTCTGTGGGCCTGGTATTGGATCTCAGGTGGTTACAGCAGGCTGCCTCTCTGCTTGTAGCCTCTGGGCCAACTTTGCTCACATTTCCTCCCCTCGCAATGTTCAGCAGCACCGCTGGTTTACCGTACAGAGGCTTCTCGATCTCGCGGCTGCTGGTTAGCCTCGCTGTAGTCTGTTGACTGATCTACTCTGTATGAAGCAATGCCTGAAGCTATTGCTTTATAAGAGAAGGAGGAAGCACCTTTAACCCTTTTAATCTCAGGCCGCTAGGTCCAACTGAGCACAGTGGATCGAGGTAGTGAAATGGCTGCAACTCTGGTCAGATTAAGTAGGATGAGGTGTCCCATGATCTTTCTCTGGTGTCAGCAGCCTGCAGTCCCACAGTGGAAAACAGCTGATGTGTACAATATTCCTCTTTTATGTTGCTTCTCCTCCTTTTCAGCCTGTCCTCAGACAACACCGCAATATTCCCCACAATGTGCAGCCACAGCCAAGGTCCTTTTTATCCTGAAAATCTAACTGACCCTTATCAGCCCACAAGATACAAGACTTCCATCATTGCTCTCAGAGCGCAGATCTGTAGTGGTTCCCAGAACATCCAGGGTTTGAAGGAAAGGCAGAACTTTTAGCTTCAGTACCTTCAGACTGTATGTGCACTATGTAACTTTGGACATAGTGCACATACAGTCTTTCCTTTCAAGAGAAAGCTTAAAACAACTTTTGGAAAACCAAGTTGAGTCCATTTATCTGTTACACAAGAGATCCTTGTCTTAAAATTGAATTTGTGAGCTTCTTATAACAAGGTAAATAAGAAGCTCACAAGTTCAATTTTAAGACAAAATAAGAACCCTCAGTTCCGAGGCCAATATTCATGCCTGAGCTGTAATGACTTGTGAATGCAGTGGCCATATAATGTATATTGTGCTTTGTTTACTAATTCACTCTAATTTACAAAATGAAGTTCGTGCTGTATTGCTGTAAAATACTCTGTATTCATTAGGGAAGTATCTACTGAAGTAACAAGAAAGATTCTGGTGGTTGCATATTTTTTTTTCAGACTATACACTGCTGCAGCCATATATCTGCAGTGCTGCTGGCAATGTAAAAGACTGAGGGTGTAAAGCACTTTTATTTGGGCTTTAATTTATAGACGCAGAGGCTTTGTGCATTCTTAAATGGTCAACTCTTAGCACTGTTTGCTGAACCTGTTCTCCTCCTGCATGTACATTAGTAGTGTTTGAATATAACCAAAGTGCCAAAGTATAAGTGCCAGATTCATTTAGCATGTCCTCTAATTTCAGACACAGAGACAAAATTTGGCTGATAGACTATCAGTAGCTTAAGATGCTATGCCTGTTAAACTATTTTTTATTTATAGTAAAAAAGGCTTTAAGATTTACAAACATGAAGCTATTCCTTCTTAAGTGTTGGTTGTAACCAGCAGAACCACATGTATGGATCTTTCACTACTTCCATGGTGCATGTCCAGTGGAATAGCAGCCTCTCCAACAGCAGAACCTTCCCTTCGGCCATTGTCCCATATAAAACCCTTGACCACTGACACTCAGGCAAAGATTATCACTGACCTCATAATTTTATTTATATTTTACGTACTCAAAGTCATTTCACTCTATTAATCACTTGTGATTTGTTTCTGTAAAGGTCTCTATGAAGCGTTTCAAACATTTAAAAGCCAGTGACTACAGTGTTTCTGCTCTCTCTCTCTTTCTCTCTCTCAATCCCATCCCTGGCACAGCTGGCAGATTGTTGATCTTTTTTTTTCTTCTTTTTTTGTGCTTTCAGTTTTTCCTCATTGAATTTTCCAAATTTGTCATGTTCCTGAATGAGTGCTCTAATGAATTGTGTTGATTTTTTGTGTGTGGTATGTTGCATAACAGTATCTATTATTTATTTATGCACTATGTAGTCATAATACAGTAAATGACCTGCTGTGATTCACATTACCATGTTTAAAAGAGCGGTCTCTAATCTCAACACCAGGTGGGCTAATGTGTCGCTTTAATGTGTTGGACACATTCCGATAGAGCACCCCAAAGGAAAGTTAGTGGGTTTGATTGGGGCTAGGCAATGAATTGATTGTTTTGATTAATTATAATTTATGGCGATGTTCAGAAATTCAAATTGAATTTCACTTTAATTTACAGAATTATAGTATTGCACCATCACCACTGCCATGAACTTCCATAGTTCTGTGAGGTGTCGCCTCCTGCTGGCCCGGTAGTTTTGTTGAGATGCAGACAAATCCACAAGAATCCTGCATGTTGTTAAAAGGGGTATGATTTCCCCCAAAAATGTTTCCAAACAGACTGAGTTTCTTTCGTCTGCTGGAAGTGTCTTTGTGATGTCTGATGTTGGAAAATATTTGGTATTTCTAACTCTTACACTTTATCTGAAATGCCAACTGTGAAGATGTTTTTCTGGCTTGATTAAATTTGTCTTTAAACAGATAAACTAAATGCTTAAACTTGCTGTTGTGCAGTTTGAGTTTGATTTTTCAGTACTTTTTGCCTCAAAACAGAAGTATTTTCTTTTTGCCCTCTTCATCTAATTTGTTTTTGATGGTCTCTGCAATAGTTTGTGATGTTCTTACCAGAGATTTTACATGAATATACACTATGCTTTCATGAAACTACATCCAGATATAAGCACACTTACACTCTGCAGTTTTCCCCCCCATTAATTCTATATAAACAGTACGAGTCTGTTTTACCAGTTAAAGTACTCCGACAGAATTTGTTGTGATTTTGATTAAATCAATTAATAAACTAATACATTTTTATTTATTTGAAAAGAGCACAGTCCAGGTAAACAGCACACAAATCAATTTTACTGCATACATATATTTTTTTGTTGTTGTTGTAGATTAGTACAAATTTTGTACAAACTGTGCAAATTGTAGTTGACGTTTGGAGTATCTGTTGTTTTTCTTGCTTCTTTCCTAATCTTTTTCTCTTCCTTCCTCTTTTTGTCCAACTTTCACTACAGGGTCATTGTGTTGTCACAGTGCAGCTCAGTGATGAAGAGCTGGCTGAAGATGAAGAGGGTGTGGACTATTTCCTGCTATTTGCTGGAAGTACACAGAGGCACCTGACCACCACCCTAAGGAGCAGTCATGACACCTTGCAAGTGCTGTGTCCTGGTGAGCAACTCCACCCACAGGGCTTTGCTGCCTTCCTGCCACCTCAGATGGGAAGACAGCTCCACCTGCAGTATTTTAAACCAGAAACTGTGACGTCTTTGATGAATCTTTATAGTTATAATAAAAACAACACTTCATGGACAGCCAGACAATGGAAATATAGAAAGTGCTTTGTAACCAGCATGTTCTCTAGATGTAATCAAAATGAAGAAGTATTGAAACGTGCTATAATGGATGACATTTTCAACGTAGAAGTCATATTTTGGTAGAGGATGGTGCCATTTTTTGCATACATGAGAAGCATGATATATTTAAGAGTTAGTATTGCGGAGGAAAGTGAAAGCAAAAATAAAACAAACAAACAAAAAAAAAACTGTCCTCATTTTTACATTGATGTCAGGTTCTGTCGAGAGAGAAATCACCTCTCAAATCTGGTTTATTCAAATAATCTTGTGGCGTTTATGCATGCAAGTTAAAATTTAGCCAGTGTTTGTCAAAGGTGCTTCCTACAAAGTTAATGACTGAGCAGCACCAAGGTCAAGGGTCAAAGTCAGCTGATTACAGGAAATAGGAATTTATTCTTTTTTGGTCTTATTTCATATTTCAGTTTCACATCAAAAGGATATCCCAACAAGTTATGAATGAATGTTATTGTTTAATTTGAAACATGAATTTCCTACCATTTTCCCTATTGGAAGCATAAACATATTTGGTTTTTAAGGGACTGTGTGTCACATTATTAGTTACGAGAAATACAAACTAATCAGAGTTCAGTTCCATTTCAAAAATACTTTACTAATCCCCAAAGGACAATTAATTAAGAATGCCAAAGCACAGATGCCAAGCTGTTTTTTAATGTTGACATTGTGAAACGTATGTAGCTACGCAAGGCTTAAAAGCTGATTAAAACACTTGAAAGATCAATATTTCTGATAAACTGGGGGTGTTGATGCTACAAATGGCTAGATGTAATCTTTATTCATCTGCAATAACATGGATGTTTTTAAAATTCTGAAGAGACCCAAAATTTGATCATAAATGACAAAAAAAATGCTGTTTTTTTGTTGATTTTCTCTAACTCTACCTTTCGAATAAATTGAAAAAAAACGCACACTGCTATCTTATTAGGAGCTCAAGTGAACTGCAGGCGTGTGTTGGGGGTTGAAAGGAAGTGTTACGTTCTTTTAGGAGATTAACTCTGCTTCACTGCCTCGTCCTTGCACTGCTTTGAATGCCAAAGGACCAATTTTGTGACTGACTGTAGCCATCTGGCTGTGTTAAAGCATACACTCGAACTCTGAAACATAGTAAATCATGGATGATGCAGAAAACAGATTTGTTGCTGATTTGAAAGGTGCTAGGGCTGTAGAAAGATGGTAAAAAACAAAGGAGATGATTTCACCTTTCAGAAAGAAAGATCACATCCCCTCCCCCCTCTTTTCTTGAGTATCAACTCTGGAAATGGCTCCTAGTGTCAGCTACCTGATGCTCATAAACACTGCACATGGTCCAAGAGCTCAACAAGCATGCCGTGTATGATTCCATTCAAATCAGTGAGCATTATGTGTCATTACAAAGCAGTCCAGTATTTTCTGTGTTCGAGTTTTGACACTGGCCGTGTGTGGATTTAAGTCATCTTTGATTCTTTTTTCTTGTGACAGCTGAGAAGTAATTTGCATAAAGTTTAATTTAACTGATGGCATGTTGCGTTGTTAATTTGTCGCTCTATCATGTTTGGCTTGTGACCAAAGGGGAGTCTGATGAATTGTGCAAATGTTTCCTCAGGTGAAATAATATTCTGATTCATTTTATGAATTAGGATTTCAGTCAGCTGTACAAGCCTGCACCCTGTTGTCACAGATTGTGCAAAATTGCCACAGAATTAGTTCAACATTTGAAGGTTTACAAAACTGAAAAATATAACCCCCAAATAAAAGAAGTAATGTGTCGGAAGTAAATTAAAACTTTTTGTTTTTAAGCTGTTGTTAGCTTTGTCCTGGCTCTTTTAAAATGCCATACTTCCATCAATTAAAAAAAATATCTCATGTTTCTTTTCACTTGGCAAATGTCTCACTTTTAACATTTGATATGATTTATTTTTTGTATTGTGAGTTGTCTGGATTCACGAGATTTGCAAATAATTTCATTCTGTATTTATTCACATTTTACAAAGAGTCCCAACTTTTTCAATGTTGCAGTTGTCGGTAGTTAATTGAACAGTCGAAGAACATTTAATTGGCCTCTGTTAGAGTTTTTCTTTCTTTGCCTCTGAGTTTTCTCCAAGTACTTTCCTTTCACAGTCCAAACACATGATAAATGATAGAAACTGCACAAAAAAATCTACTTTATTTCCAGGTTGTAAGGCAACACGGTAGGAAAAATGCCAAGAAGGGTAAATATCCTCTCAAGGTGGTTTGAATATACTAAGTAGACTTTCACAAGGGGAAATACTGGAAATAACAGTTTAGTTCTCAGCGGAGCAGCTGTCTGCCACCTTTCCTTCTTCACACTTTCTTTTTGTCATTCCCTGTGTTCTCTTGTAGCTCACAACTGTTGCGAGGTGGTGTTGGTCACCTTATGTTCAGCCACCCGAGAGATCTCTGAGGCCTCAGAGGACTCGAAGACCAGCCCGAGTCATGTGGCTCTGTTGTCCGAGCATCGATTTAGCTTTGTCCAGGATCTGGCTTTTGACATGGCCCAGTTCCTGGTAAGCAGCAAGATCAGCCGTTTTTGTACCTATGTGAGATGGAAAAATACAAAGAAAATTGAGCTCTGCACACTGCAGGAAATGCCACCACTAGTACAGCATTTGAGTGACCTTGCAACAAAAGAGTAAACCATAGAGGAACCATATGGTTTATTTCTGAGAAGATCTAATAGCCAACAGTTATTGGTATTCAGTTGCTGTGTAGTTTTTTTTTTTAATGCCATTTTATTGTTCCATAGAAATACATAGTTTGTTTGCAAATTGAAGTGAAAATACTACCGTTTTCTTGGGTGTTGATGCATAAATCTTCTAACAGAATGTTTTTCACTTATGAATATTTTCAAATCTGAACATAATTTGTTTTCATTAACACAGCTGCGGTTCAAAATTAAGCTGAGAACTATCTTCCATTATTCATTGATACTGAGCATTTTAATGAGTGTTTCCTCCAGTCTAAGCCTCAGTTTTTCTCTGTTAAACTTGATTCATATCTTTAACCACCCTCCACAAAGGTGAGCACAGCTGGTCGGACTGATGGCCTGGATGGGGCGCTCCTGCTGGACGAGTGTCAGATTCCCTTACAAGAGTGTGAGCGGCTGGATGAGAGCCTGGCACTGGCCCTCCACCACCTTGCACTGCCACCAGGTTGGAGCCTACTGGGGAGCAAACGCAACAACAGCACTGGTGAGGCTTCTCAGCAGTTGGCTGTTACGTGTAATTATCTCAGTAAAATGTCGGGGAGTTTTGCGTTGATTATGCTTCCTGCATCAGTCATTGCCCCAGGAAAGTGTAACATCAGCACAGCAGCATAATCATTTATGCTGCTGCTTGAGGTGCAAACCACCCAGTGCAGTCACCATCCCCAGTCGGTTTCACATCTGAGAAAATTATACTTCCACACCACACAAATCACACTACATATACAGGAAATATACCATTGACACACACATAACTGCACAGCTTCTGCTTATCTGTTTAACTTCTGGGTGGTTTTGCGGTAATCTTGTTTTTTTGATGGTTTGTATAGATGCCTTTAGAGAGGACTTGCTCATGTGCTTTTCCCCTTCATCGCTTCCTCTATTTCAGACATGCCACAGGCTACAAAAATCAGCCTAGCTGGTTGAAACAATAACTAAGTCGCTGGGCTGTAATGTATTGTGATGCTAATATTTGGTGACGGATGCTGTTAGCGAGGTGGTGAATGGTGACCACAGACTGTCCTTAATGCTGAGTTGTTCAACACCTAATGTCACTGTTTTGGTGTTTGTGTGGCCTGTTTCTTACGTGACTGGCCAGACACCACTGAAAGTAGTAGCCACTGTACTCAAAAAGAAAAAAATAAAACTGAGGTAGCACGAAAGTATTTTGCATGCTTTTTCTATGTTTTGTGTCTATGTGTGTGCCTTGCAATTAGTGGTAGAAGAATTAACTCCTGTTTAACTTTTACCTTTATGGACATTTTGGGTAATTGAGCTAGAAATTGAACAGTCAGTAATTAGATTTTACACCACCGCATAGAGAACACTGGTGTTTAGTTAAACAGTAGTCCACTGTCACTTTTTCTGGCAGTTTGTGTTAACATGAAGGGTATCCAGTCTCAAGAAGTAAGTTATTGTACTGTATGTTTACATGATGATATAAAAAATCTAATTTTTGCATTAGCCTAACTGAAATCTTGGTTTTCAAATGCATGTAAACATCTTAGTTTGAGGGAAATTGGACCAAACTGAACTTGTCGTAGATGAAGTAACACACCCAGGTAATGTGGTTGATGTTGAGCTTCTCCCTGCTTGTAAATATTTATCGGGATTTGAACCGGCCTACATGCTCTGTGCATGTGTCACAGTTCCTGGGCCGAACTTTAACCTGGAAGTACCGGATGAAAGGCGATACAGAGCAGAAAATGAAAGCTAAAGTGTAGAGGACTTGGAGAATGTACAGGTCTAAAAGCTTGTCCAATTCACAGTTTGCCATTTTCCCCAATTTACTGCCACCAGCTAAGCTGAAGATTTACTTGTTGTTCTGGTGCGTGACATAACAGGTCAACTAGAAAAGCTCAACACTAACAAGCTGAAAGCAGGAACTCATTACTACCTGTTGTGGTGAAGTGTGACATACTTTGGTTGATAGACTAATTGTTTTCATGTGCATGTATATTAGGACAAAGAAAGAAGTCCAATTAATGGGTCAGTCATCTATAGCTGTAGCTTGACTAAACGGTACATATAAACATACTGGTTAGTGTCTAACCCTCATAATCAGTAAATCTAAATAGCTATTATGTTAGAAGGTATTGATCCCACCATTCAGACCAAGTGTGTTGATACATTTACAGTATTATTGAACAAGGTGGTTAAGCATGTTAAGCTTATGATCGTAGCTTTTTTATTGCCGGATTTACACAGGGGCTGGCAGAAAGGTGCTCCCTGGACCCTCATCCTGCTAACTCAAAGCAATACTTGAGAGTACACCAGATGTAGTGGGGTACATTTCAGAGGAATCCCAGAAGAGGCTCTTTTCTTTTTTCCATTTAAGAATATAAGCCTTTATCTGTCTTTGCTCATTTGCTTTTTTTTTTGCTCATTTGCAGTGTAGAAGAGCCTGGTAGCAAGTCACACAATGTACAGAATATGGTCAGTTTTTAAAGAGAAACATCTGTTGTGCAATTCTTATCACATCATTATGCCAACATTACCACTGGAATCACGCCAGGAGTTAGCCATTCATAGGATTATCACATTGATTTAGAAAAGATTAACACCTGGAAACACACAATATGGCAGCATGGAACCTTTTTTTTAATCAGTGATATTAGCTAAGAGAAATGATTTGCAGGAGGAAAAGGTGAGTGACCTAATGTGGATAACACAGAAGTGTGTGATTTTTTTTTTTTCTTTTTGCCTGACTGAGCATGAGAGCATAACAAAACAAAGCTGTGGATGAGATACTGTGGAGTCACACTGTCACACCTGCTGGAGTCCCAGGGCCAGGCTGGGACATTGGTGACAAGCATCCCCCTCAGAAGCGTAGAAGCCTCTATACAGAGGCTGAAACCCAAAGGATGATACTGGCTAAAACAGCTTAAACAAGGGTTCCCCAAGCTAGACTTTGCTAGAGTGTTGCAGTTTCCTCCTATAACCCAAGCGGTCTTGAAATTTTATTGCTTGGTTATGGGCAGGTTGGAAAGACAGGTTTATCTGACTGTGATACAGGAAGAAGCGAACAACAAACCCCACGTAAGGAAAGCCTGGAGGCACCAGAACATTGTCAAGGTACCAGCCGAAGCTCAGTGAAGGTTCCCCTGTCCTCTTGGTTAGCACACACTGGTGAGGTGGGGGTGAGCAAGAAAAACGTCTGCAGCAGGACTGGAGAGGTTGCACTAAGGGAGAATATTCTGCTGTTCTACAAACTGGAGGATGAAGAATATTGTGTCCAGGATTTGGCTTTTGACATGGCCCAGTTACATGTCAAAAGCCTCACTGGAGGCCGGAAGATGGCAGTCCTCTGACAAAACCAACTTACATTTGTGCCTGCAGTATCATTGAAGCAATGCCATGCTCAGATACAGCTGAGACATATATTTTAGTATTTTCATTTATATGCTGAAGTCAGTGTAGGGGGTAGGTTTTTTTTTCTTTTTTTAATGAAATATAAGACATATCTTTTCCTGAACTCATATCTAAATCTATATTAGGTGGCAGAGCCAGAGCTGAGGGTCCGTGTGCTGCAGAGCAGGAGGGGGCAGATTGGGTGGTGAAAAGTTGCTGCATCAGAGTAAACAAAGATACAGTTGTGTTTAAATGAAACTACCACTTTTCTCCAGCAGTTGACTTTAATCAGTTAAAGGAAGCTAAATGAGCTGATATGGATGATAAACTCTGCGAGGTAATTACTCTCTGCGAAGTAGCATAAATAGGAGTTCTGGGAGTAGTTAGTGCACTGCTTCTGCCTCTGGCTATTGCAAAGATAATAGCTGATGGTCTAACATGAATTTGGATATTAAACCAAATCAGAGGAGCCAGCAGAATTTTTGTCATAACTGGCAAAAAAAAAAAAAAAAAGACAAAAGACAGGAAGCGTGTAGTTAAGATAGAAAGGCGGCTCTCTTCTTGAAATGTTTTATTCATTGTTGTTATTGAGTCAAAAGCTCATCAAATCACATTTTCAGTAATAACATCACCCTCGATTAAATGAGATGTACTTGCTGCTGTGAGAAGTCCTCAGCTTTTTAAGGATGGACATGCACATAAATACACAGGCTCCTTTTGAATTGAAGTCAGTTGTCATGATGTTGATGTGGAGGGTGTTTTCCAGCTGAGGTGAGTGATGTCTGCTCTAATAGGCTCTGCTTCACAATATGTCACCACTTCAATACAAGACGTTCAGCAGCAGTGAAACTGCAGGAAGGGAAGAGGAGTGCAACTCTGTTCTCCTTTTATCAGATCTGTCAGATGATGGATAGTAGCAGACTGTAGGTGGAGGTGACGGTGGTTTATCTCAGTCATTCTTCATGCTGTGGCCAAGCAGCAGTCCCTGATCTCAGCATGGCCAGTCATTTGTTGTTGTCTGGGAAATTCCCCTCATTTCAGTAAATAAGATTTACATATTCCTAACTGGTTAGCCGGGTATGAGCAGGTAACTACAGTTGGTGTCAAATAAGCTGCAGCCGAGGGGTAATCATTCAGTACAACATGAAAGATCTGCAGCATTAAAGAGGTATTAAATCTTCCTGTGCCTGAGATCATTGACCTGGGTGTCTGACGTGACTACCAGCTCAAAAACACTGACATAACTTAACCTTGTCAATCTGTTTGGGTCCTCTTAAATCAAAACATTTGTCACACAATGAACTATTCAAATTTGCTGAGATTGAGGACATCACAGACTAAGATCAGACTAAGATCTTCTAGCATTCCCTTCATTAAATTCACCCAAGTTGTAGCTGTGTAAAACACCAGTTTCATCACATTAGAAAATGATATTGATTCACTGGACAGTAATTGGATGTTTGCAAAATTGTAGAAAATGTCAACAAGGACATGAGTTTGATTTGATTCAGGAGACAGTGATAGATGCTCTGGTGTGATGTCATCAGCTGGCTCCAGACTATGTGAGGCCCTTACATTCTGGCTTTTATTTGCGAGACAGCTCCCTCTTTTTCCTGTCTCAGTGTCTCTATATAACAGCACTTTCCAGAAAGACATAAAATCTGATCCCCTCTTTTTTTTTTTAACCTAGATTGATAAAAAGCCGTAGGAAAGGAGAGTGTTAGTTTGCAAGTACCTGTAGTAATATATACAAAAATATTATACACACCCTCTTCTGCTTGACATAAGCAGAAGTTTAACACAGCTTCCCTTCTCATGGTGAATAAAAAGTTTTTACCAAGATCCAAGATGATAACAAACCTTTATTATGTTGGCGGCTGATGAAACCCCCTACTCAGTAAAGTAAACACACAGCTGAATGTTTTAAGATGTTTTATAATTGGTTTAATTATATAAATGAGCCAGAAAAGAGGGTCAGAGGTTAGATTTTGGCAGCTTTTTAATTGGAAGATCTTGTATACAGCCACGGCAAGACTCTCCGCAGTCTTCAGGGGATTGGTAACATTTAGAGTTGCATAACGTTCATCCACTAAGTCAGAAAACAGTTTACAATGGGGGAATGTTGGCAGAAGTAATGCATCAGAGTCAGGAATATGGATCCTTATTTGTGTATCTCGGTGTCTGATGCTTTGAGTCAGTTTTTCATCTATTACCTTTCCTTTCTCCCCTCTCATTTTTATCACTATCTATCCTCATCCGATTGGACCTAACCCACTTTTCAGACAAACAAAAACTAAACATTTAATAAAAGGAGCAGTCTGACATCACAATTAAACATTTTTCACATTATTCTTCTGTCCCAACATGCAACATTGGTGAAGGAAACTTTATTTCTTCTGTAGAAGACATTAAAACTGATGATTTGGATCTGATAGTCATGTCAAACCATCTAGTAATTGAATAATTTTTATGTTGAACCAAATTTTTAACATAAAAGGATGTTGCCATTCCCCATGTTGGATTACATTTTTTTTTTGTTTGAATAGTTTTTGGTTTAGGAAATTTAGACCAAGTGTGTACACTGTCTCCCTGAGCTAAAGTGTCTGTGGATTTTCTTGCACAGTTTTCTGAATAATTATTATGATGAATAAATTGGAGTGAAGCAGACAAGAAAAACATTTGACCGATCTTGCGTTTCTGGGCACTTATAAGAATCCATGTTGGCTCACTTGGCCCGAGCATTTTGCCCAGACTCCTGTGTGTGCGCGGGTTCTGCACTGCAGCAGTTGGCTGTAACTGCATGGAAATGTGTCATAGCTGGAATGGCAGCTAGTTTTCAGGAACCCTCAACAAACCAGCAGCAAAGCATTTCCTGCTGCTGTTTGGCATCTTATATTCCAGTCCGACCCCAGTCAACCCAGTGAAGCATCACATTTGAATAATTAGCTTGAAGTTCATCAGGGCAGCGTGGTTCAGACTGGCCTGCTGTAAATGGACTGTAACCTCCCTTCAGCAGACACAACCAACATAGTAAATGTGGCCTAATGATTGTTGTGGTGCTGAGAGAAGTGTTTTTCCCCCTTTCAACATTCTTTTGGAGTTTAATTTCTTTTCCCAGCTGATCTTAAATCTTGCCGTTGAACTCTGCATAAACATATGAATTCTACGTGGATTTATCTGACTGCAATGCCAGATTTAGTACCTCATTACTAAGGTTCATCACAATGAACCTGCTGGTTGCAATGTTGTCTTGTGTTTTAATTAGTCAGTTTAGACTTAATGATTTTTTATTTCCTCTAGCGATCATTACAGTATCTACATATGCTCCGGTTTTCGTCATTCATTTAGTGCTCTCCAGGACTCAGTTTCACCACTCATTTAAAGGAGGACATCCTCATGGTAGTATCCTCTTTTTAAACTTACTAACTTTGTCTGTGGTGAGGCAGTAAAATAGATTGATATTATTGCCAGACAAGTGGGAGCAGCTCTTTTAAAAATAGAACCTTTTCATCATCTTCTCCAGAGAACACAGAGATGTTTATTTACGCAGACTAAACACGAGCTGATCTCTGGAACAGCCAGCAGCCCCTCAGTCTGGCTTTAAGGCTTGAGGGAGCCTTTCTGGCAACCTGTTGCTTTGGCAGAAAGATGGAGCTTTGTGTATGTGTGTTTGCATGTCCATGAATCTCTGTTATTGTCTTTGTAGGTGCTTAAAGGGGACCATTTCGGTGTTTTATGGTGTTATTAGAAGCTTGACTGAAATAGTAGTCCAATAATAGGCTGAATGAAAAAAATGGGAGTCTGATGTGCTTGCATGTGGCTCACCTCTGCTAAAAAGGTTCATTATGATTTAGTCACAGCATTGTCATTTCAGTTGCTTTGATTTGCTTACTTTCATTATCTCATATGAAATACTGCTTCAAAGGCAAATTCTTCATTTATAACAAGTGCCAAAATCTTGCTGTATTATCTAGTTCCATGCACAACGTAGCTTTTTTGAATAGTCAATATAATTTTTTTTGAAAAAATATACATGTTTTTTCAGTTGAAACTTGTTTTGAGTTGTTGTTGAAAGAAACTGAAGAGAAACAAGCTGCAGTCTTATCAGTCTGTAAATGTGCAAATCCCTGTTGTTTACTGGGTCACTGAGGATTACCCACTGGTTTCAGTTGGCAGCACTGTGCTGTTGCCGAGCTGTCCTGAGTGTTGGCATGCTTGCCGCAGCACCACTGCATGCTCCTCCCTGTCTCTTTTTTTCGTCCTATCTGTATTTATGTGTGCATTTGTCATCTTCTCTCTTTCTCCTCTCAGACCTGATTCCTCAGGAGACCCTGCTGCATTTCTCAGCCCGCCGTGGTCTCTCTCGGGTTACGCATTTTTTGCTCCAGCAGCCTGGAGCCAAAGAAGCTCTTCGATTGGCCAACAGAGAGGGCCACACCCCGTCCGCGATTGCGGCATCACGAGGGCACCAACACCTCCTTGAGTTTCTCACCAAGTAAGTGCTCGTGTAGAAATGCAAAAAGTCTTCTTGGTTAAATCAACACAGAATCTGGTAAATGTTTTATATCCTGACACTTCAACAGCAACACCTTCCTCAAAAGAGCCAAAGTGTCCTCATATAGTGTTACAGCAGCTCTAACCCAGGACTTAAAATGAATACTAACTTCTTCTCTGCACAAGCAACTGCATGTCAGTATATCGAAAGGCCTTTATTGCATTGTTGTTTGTTGTCTTCCAGAACAATAGAAGTATTCAAAGAACATCACCATGAAGCCCCACTGCAGCCTAGCTCAGCTCTTAGAGCTGCAGTCAGATAGCTGAGGGCAAATTGGAAAGTTGTGGGTTGTCGCTATTGTTCCAAAGGAATCCAGAGTGATGGGAAACTATTTCACAACACAAAGCCTCAGTCCTGTGTCCACTGACCTGTTGTAGCACCTTTCTAATATCTCACCGATGGTTGCGCTTCTTTAATCCAAACAAACAGCATGTCTGTCCTTATTTAGTTGCAGCTGAATATTTGAATGTGTTTATTTAGAAGTTGCCATTTATTATCCACAGTAATGTCTTCTTGTTGAGAGACTAATGAGGTCAAATTCTCCCACTCCTTTGTAGTGAAACATTAAATAACAGAGGAACAAACAACCTCCTTGTAAATGGGTTGAGAAGCGGCTGAAAGTGGAAATGGACTCCTTTTATGTCTCTTTAAGCACTCTTTATATTTGTCATAAAATAGTTTTTACTGAACTGACAATAAGGATGCTATTTGGTGGGAAAAAAACAACCAATACTTAGTTGGTAGGTGTCCAGTTCCAGTTTTTTCTTTTTTCTTATGTGTTGCTAATTGTATTTTTTCTCTTGAAAAGTGAAGTCACTTGCCGCCTGGTTGGTGACATCAGCCTCCAGGCCTCAGAGCTAAAACAACCCACCCAGGATTATGCAAGTAGATCTGTTTGTCTGGGAGGTGTATACCCTTCACAGCACTATCTCTATTAGAAAAAACATTGTACATTCTAAAAAGAAATGCAGTAGTGAGTCAAAATCTTTCTTTGAATGCTTATCATTTAGGAGTTGCCTTTAAGTATTGAATCGCAGGATGTATTTTATTGCCTTTTTGTTGGATAAACTGCAGCATCTGGACTTCTTTTACCGTGTTTATTTCATGGCAGGGCTGAGGCGAATGCAGACACGGACAAGGGGACTGAGACAGTCCAGCTGTTCTCCACGGATGCCCGTGTATTTTGCCACCTCCCCACTCTGAACACACACACCCTGACGGTGAATATCCACTCCGACTGTGATGTTCCAACACTTCAGACGAGTGTGGAGCAACTGTTGCACCTAATATCCCATCTCCATGCCCGGGTGAGTCACACTGCCATGCCCTTTCACCAAGCTGTCTTTACTCATGTCTGCTTCATCCGGGAGCTCTGCTGCTTTTGGACACTGTGGATTGTTTGTCTTTTCACTGCCCTCATTTTTTTAACCTTCCTGCTTAGTTTGTATAGCCAGTGGAACACCTTATGCAATCACGGTTGGTTCTTGATAAGAACAAGAGAGTGGCTCTGGTACTTTCTCTACTGAAAAAGTTAAAATGTATCCTCCTCTCATTCTATTCCTGACAGGGAGTTTCGGTACTGGAGCTGTCGTTAGACTCTCTTCACACTGCCGCGGAGTGTTGTGATGGTGTGAAAACAGACCTAACCTGTCAGGAGCAACTCCAAGAGCTGGCCTCGGCATCAGAGGACCTGGATACGACAGCTGAAGGGAGTGGGGGCGAAAACTGCACAGTGGAAAGTGGCAACACTGTTGATTGTGGACATGGTGGGAGTGGGAATGCAGAGAAAGACTGCGCTCTGCCTGCGAATGCTCCAGTTTCAGAAATACGCCCCCAGGAGCATGGCCTCGGCCCCCCAGAGGACAGGGTGGGTCTTAGTTCAAACTCTGAGGGAGAGCATTGCCAAACAGAAGAGGAGGGGAGGGAGTGCTCTGCTGTTTCCAGCCAGAGTTTGAGTTTGTGTGACGGGAGCGAAGGAGCACAGGGTGAGGCCGAAGGGGAAAACGCCACTGTGGGAATCCTACCAGCAGCAGGCTGTGGTGAACGGGCAGAGGAAACTGACAGAGGAGAGGCTGTGATCCGGGAAGAACAGGGAGAGGACCAGTCTGAGCAGGAAGCAGACGACAGCACAGTCAGGAAGAGGGAGGAGGAGACCAGCTCTGAGTTAACAGATCTAATAGAGGCCAGTGAAGCCACAAAATCTTCAGTCATGGGCCAGTCTCCGTCGTCAGAGGGCTCGGAGGTTTCAGACTCTGACACTGAAGTGAAGGAAAATATTAATGAAGAAGTAACAAAACTTTTGCAGGAGCTCTGTGACAGACTCTCTTTAGATAACAAGAAAATGGAGAGGGAAGGGTTAACAGATCATGCAACAACCCCATGTGACCTTCCCAACCCATTGTTGATAGACTGTGGTGATGTAATCGAGGAGCCTGAATCTGCTCTTCCATGTCTCTTGATAGAAGGCCTCCATGAGGGGGAACCTCCGCCAGACACAAACAGCCAAGAACAAAACCAGGAAACAGCTGGTAGGGATTACGCAGTGGAGCAGCACTGGGACTTGGCTCCACAAACTGACTGTCATTCTGGGAGTTGTACTGAAGCAGTGAGCACTGAAGAGCTAGATGGTGAAGATGTAGCTGAACCTCCTGGCACTGGAAGCACCACTTTTCTTTTGGATGATCCTGAGAACACAGATTTTGGAACTGCTGGCAACCTCATACAAGAAATGCAGATTGGTCAGTTCAACTCTGAGCTATCATCTGAGAAGATGCCCACTAAAAGACAGACTGATCAGGATTCAGGCATGACCCATGGCTTCTCTAGTGATGATGAAGATAGTTTTCGCTCATTTGGGAGCTCTTCAACTGAAATATTCCACCACGCTCAGGAGAGCACCTCTGTGGAGGATCACAACTTACCTCAAACAGAGATACCAGAACTTTCTTCAGCAGAATGTAAGGAAGAGGACCCAAGTGATCCAAAATCCTCTGAAAGCCATGAACAATCTTTTGGTGTGGATGAGGGGATTCCTTTAGAGGCTGTACCTGACAGTGAACCAGCAGCTGTAGACTTTAGCCGGGATGCTGCTGAATCCAAATCTCAGCTGTCACCCAGCCTCCAGACAGTAGAAGATTTGAATCTGGAGTCTGTGGAGGAACTGACCGAAGAACTTTCCAAAGAGGATCTATCATTAGATCAAGTGTTGTCAGTGAGTGACGACACTCCAGAGGTGAGAGCTGAGGAAGGTGAAGCTGGAGAGTCGAGCAACTCTGACCTGAATGTAGAGATGGATCATTCTGCATCAGAGCTGCCTACAATGGTTCCATCCCTCACTGAGCAGAATGAAGTTACTGATGCAGTTGGAGAAGATGATAAACCGACAGAGACCAGTGACACGCTTGTGGTGGTGGCAGCAGTGGAAAATGAAAATGTAAAATTTGCGCTAGACCAACACAAACAGGATGACACAGAGAAAATGGACAAAGAAGGGTCAGCTGAGAATCACCTTGCTCTCTCCTCATCACAAGATGCTCATGCTCTGTCAAACAGTACAGATGGAAGTTCTTTGGAAGTGGAAGCGCCTGCTGATAGCAGTGAAGGAGTATTCATTGAACCTCCAGTTGAGAATGAGATGGTTGAAAATCCACAGACTCATGATGGAGTGGATGGAGCTTTGGAGAGTGGCAGCAGCACAACCCGAGGTGGGTAAACACTGATTTATTTCCCCAATCAGGTTTATTTCAGTTCCTCACAGACTCATACATCACAGGGAAATATGTTTGTCAAAGCCTCATTCCTAAGCAAATATGCAAAATCGGCTTCAATCCTGGTGATTAATGGCCAAAGCCCAGCAAAGTTAAATGCCGTGTGTCTCACCGTAATTGTTCTCAGAGAGATTTTTAACATATAACATAATGTTGTGATGTATTGCTGTTGCAAAGAAACATTTTACTTGCTTATTGGTTATTTTGGGCTAATTGTCCTTCAAATTAGGATTTAGCATTCGGTCACTTTAAAATTTGACATCAGCCCTAAAACTTTGCCACATTGTCATGCTTTGACTCATTACCACACTGAAACATAATGTATATGGAAATAATGAGCCAGCTTGTATTTCTAATACCTAAGGCCATGATCAGTCAATCAGTCGATTTTATTTCTTTTACATGTGTGCTGGCGCTACAGAATATCATGTCAGCAGACTCACTCACATTAGCGGTGCACGTGACCAGGTCTCAGATGCACAGCTCAGAGGCTGAGCTCAGTAAAACAAACACACACAAGCCAGATGATGTGAGTGTGGAGCAGAAAGTGAGTCTTACCGAGTCTCTCGTCTTAAGGTGAACTTCCAGCCCTCCACAGTCTGCACTTTTCACTCATCTGAAATAATTGCACTGGACCCGAGTCCAATAATAAGAGGTTGAGGGCAAGGTTAGTGCTATGCGTCACTCAGGGAGTGGACTGTCATGAATCAGAGGATATATTTACAGTATGAGAGTGGCCCAATGTCATGTCATGGTATGAGCACAAGACTCCATAGACATGCTTTCTATTTTGCATTGTTTTTTTTTTTTTAATTCTTATTCTTTTGGAGGTTGGCTGATCATGTGAATATTTTATTAGTAATTTCTATTTTTTATGGAGTAGTTTCTCAAGGCTTTTCTAATTCTTCTAATATTTGCCATACAGTGTTGACTCATATGTTCAGAGCAATCTAGAAATCATTAAATTCATCTCATAATAAATCTGTGAAAAGCAGCAGATTTTTATGTCAGTTTTGCTGTAACAGAATGAGAATCTTTTGGTTATGTGGCTATGTGGTTATTGTTGCTGAGGTAAATGTACCATTCAGTAAACTTTTAAAAGTAAAAAAAAAAAACAAAAACCCACACATGCAGACTCAAGTTGCTCTTCCGTCATGGTACACCACCTATAAGTTGTCAGTGTATGTGTAGTGAGGATAAACAAGTCTAACACACTTTCACTCCAAACACATGCTGTTTATTTATCTATTTAAAGATTTACTGTTGACCTGATTGCTTTGTATTTTGTGACTTTCTCTAGAACTGAATCCCGACAAGTCTGAAGATGCTGTAAATGATGTAGGACAGGAAAAGAACGGCCCATCAGAGGGACCAGAAATCTCCAAGGTATGAAGAAAGGTTTTTTGTAGTTGTCAGCTCTTCAGTTTTTCTTTGCTATATATGACTTTGGTAAGAATGCATAACTCTTTGTAAAACTTTGAAACACACCATATAACTTCTGGCAAAAGTATTGTCTGATTTTCAGAAGAAATGCAGCCAGAGTAAATAGTTGCTGTGGGCTCAGTGACATTAGGGACAGTTAGACAAGTAAAGAGAGCAAACATGTTGAGTGTGATGGAAGTTCACATGCATTGCTGAAGTTGCAGAAGTCTTCTGTGTTTTTTAGGATTTGTAGACCATGTTAGCATGGTTTGTAACTGTGGTTTGTAACAGTCACACATCTGTATATTTAAAGTTTCTGAGAGAACCTGATCATAAACCTCAATGAAAATATCCATGAAATTCATGTTTGGTTCTCAACTAGACTGCTTTTGATCCTGTAAGTAAAGAGAGTGATTATTTTTAGCTTGCTGTGTGTAGGTTGTAAAAATAATTATTGCAAAAAGTTTCTCAGTTTAGACCTTGATTAACATTTGTGTTCTTTTAAAGAGCAATCTTCTTTAAGAAGTAGTCAGGAAAGCTCAGAATTTCCAAAATATGTGCAGTAAAAGAGAAGAGCATAACTTTGAGGGCAGAAGGAAACACAGGATTTTCTTACAAGTTGCTTGGCGTGCCAGCTAGATATTTGCAGAAAGCTTGATCATTCAACAGGTATTAGTCATGGGAGCGTCTTTAAGTAAAACCACTGCATTTGTTTTACTGTAAAATCCACAAAGGTCTTCCTGCTTCATCCTGGGAAGTTGCTTTCCTCAGTCGGTTTAGCCACTGTGCACATGGATGCGATCTTCAGCAGACGAGGCTTTACTCTGAAATGTTGCTGACTGACAGATTCCTTTGCAACCATAGACTGGAGAGGCTCTGCTTCTCTCTGGGCTGTGGTCTAGGTCAGTGGCTTGTTCTGAATGCCAGATGTTTGACTACTGACGGATAAACACGGAGCATGCAGGGTAAGGGGGTCACCAGTAGAGGGAGATGTAACCTCAGCGGCATCACTGGAGCTTCTACTCATCGATGAGTTAATAACCAGCTATTTCATCCTGTTAATTTCTGTACCCAGAAACAAATCTGAAGTGTTTTTGACAAACAGCAATAGCACTTGAGATGAAAATGGCCTGTCTGCATAATGAGGACTCAAAGTTCTCTTTAGAAATGTAGTCTACACTATCTGAAGGCAAATGTTATTTAGACATGTATAATATTATAGATATCTTTTATAACATAAACAATGATGATATGATTAGAAGAGCTGCATTAATGATCCATATAAATGAAGTAGCACTAATAAAGTGTGAAGTTTAATAAACCTAAGAAAAGTTAAAATATATGAATGAACTTCAAATGGACTGCAAAAGTAAAAAAAAAATCCTGACTCAATAGTATCATCTAAATAACATCTACAGAAATAGTCAACTGCATTAGATAAGGTGTTAGGCTAATACATGCTAATGAAGTAATTCCTAATCACAAAGTGTGTGATAGTGTTTTGACTTGTGATCTGTTTGGGCTTCAGATTATCTAGCTCTGGATCAGTGTGGGTGCTATCTTTTATACGTTTCCTGTAATATTATATCTTGAAATTTGTTTACTTGGAGTTAGCTAGGCTGCTCAGCAACACTTTGACCTGTGACGTTCAGGGTGCTTCTGGAGCTCTAAACCACTCCTTGGAGTAGAAAAACACTGTTTTCGTCATCTGCAGTGGCTCCTGCTGAGTAAACCCAAGTGCAAAACATTCAATAAAAGATCTTGAGATGAATTTAGATAAGGGACTCAGATGAGCAAATCTAGGCAGCACTGCAAGGGAGGAGAGTAAATGTTAGAATGTCTCCATGCTACTTTTGATAATAATATCAATACAGTATTATTAACTGAATTGTTTTGCTTTCAACAAAAAACAAGGGAAAAAATTGCTGTGTTGACAGATACAAATAAATCTTTTTTTAATTTTACCAATATAAATGCCACAATGCAGCTCAATCAAGAAATTGAATTGCTGTTATAACATTTCTGCTTTAATCCCTCCAATTTAAATTAGACCAGTAAGAGTATAGAGGAGTAAAACTGCTCTGGGAAAGCGGCACCATTCATGGTCATGTGCAATTATACCGTGGCTTCCATTACTAGTGAAAATAATCTGATTAATCACTTAACGCGACATTTATCTCTCTGGCGATTGAAGACAAAGCAAAACACTTTAGAGATGTTGTCACAGTGAAATTCCAGAGTGCAAGAGCATTGTTCAGTCAGTGGTTTGGGTCATGGGGTGGTGGTTTGATGTGGATTCTTGTGTGATTTTACGCAGTTTATGTTTTATAACTTCAAAAAATGGAGGAACACAAGCTTGAAACTTTTTGACTGCACATTATTAAACATGGAAGAATGATGTACTACTTGCAGAACTATTATGAAAATGATTCTTGCCAGGATTAAGTTGAACAAACACAGTTCTCGGAGTCGCTCCAACTTCTTAAACCTGAAGCCTGAATGTCAGAGCTAGTGTTGAGTTTCTTAAAGAAATTTGTGTGTGTGCAAAGTTCTGAAAATATTTTTCCATCATCTTTGTCAGTGATAATAATTAATGATTAAATGGTTAGTGTACAAAAAACAAAGAAGTAACATTTGTGGTTTTCCATCCTGTCTGTCAGGTTCACGATGCGTTCAAGATGTGCTTTCTGAGAAGTACCAACCACAGCTTTTCAAATGCATCTCTTGTCTCCCTTTAGCGTTGGGCTGTAATTTCAGCAGATGTCACAAGGGATTAAAATATGATTAAAGTCATGAGAGAAAAAGGGACAGATCATTATTCGGTCACTTCTGGACTTTTACTGGTTAGCAAGTCAGTAGGGTACTTAAGTACATGTTCATGAGCACTTTCCTGCAGCAACACTAGTGCCTTTTTGACTCTGAAATCACAAAAAGTTCATATAGCTAACATTTAAAGGTCCAGTGTTCAGGATCTGTTGTTCAAGTTGCAACCAGAAACTGTCCCCCTACATGCCCCAAAACTGTGGTGGCCATGAAAAATATGAAGGACTTTCTTTGTGAGCATTGTTTGATGTGTCCTTCCTAGACTACTCTTGGGACATGCTGGTGCTCTTTGGCTGATTGATGATGACAGCAACCTGTATTATTTAGATGATGTTCAGTCTAAGTTTACAAAAACACAAACTTTTCTATTTTGAAATGATTCTACATGAAAGTAGGAAGGTTTTGTGCCCCTCCCCCCAATTTCTGTAGGTTTTACTTAGGAGTCCCTGCAATGAAAATTGTCCTGAACTGAATAGATTTCTTACAAAGTACCTGTGCAGCAGTGTGCTGTTCCACAACTGGAGCCTGACTTAAAGTGGCCCCATTTGCCATTGTTGATCCATCCAAAGGTCCATCCATCTTTCATCTGTCCACAAGGCTTTCTGATAATTAATCTTTGTTTATATTGTGGTTCACTCTTAATACTTAAATGGATGAATTGTATTAAGGAAAAAAACATATTACAGTTTTGTGTTTTTGAAGGATAATTTTCATCCATTTTATTAAAGCTCCTGAGTAACAAGATCTTGTGACTATAAAGTTCCATTCGTGCAACTTTAGGCTATAATATGCAGTTAAACATTATCTGAAGATGATTAAATCCACTAACACTTCATTTATAAACAGTTAAGCCTTTGAAAACATACGCTGAAGTGGTAAGAAAAGAATGACCTCTCAACTTGCCTAACTGCCCATATAGTGTTGTTTGGAGATCTAGCAGATTTTTTATGGCTAGATCTCCAAGCAGTAAAAATCAAATTCTCCATAAAAGCCAGATGTTGGATTTGGAAAAAGAAAAAAAAAAAGATCTTGGATTTGGAAGGAGCTGATTTGTTTGTGGCTTCTGAGACCAGCCCTTTTGTGCTATTGGCAGATCAAGTATAGCTAAGTGCCTTGGGAAAACAAAAAAAAAACTTAAATGTTTCACCACCCTGGCACCATCTTATTTATTTAGTTATTTGTTTGCTTACATACATTTCTATTGATGACATACGACAGGTTCATATCGGATAAATTTTGATTTTAACCAGACTACCCAGACCAAAAAAAAAAAAGCAAAAAAAACACAATGTATACCACATCTCAAGCTATGGTGGAAATGTTGCTTTTCTGGCAGAATTAACGTTCCCATGATCAGAAGTAAAGTTTGTAGCTTCATATCTTTGTCCGATTTATTTATTTGCAGAATTTTGGGACCAACAGATGGGTAATTGAACTTAAAGTAGTGTTAGAGGCGGAGGCTTCTGAACATAAATGATTTGGCTTCTAACTCATATATATATGTATGTGTGTGTGTGTGTGTGTGTGTTTTGGGAGTGTGCGAGTACAGTAAGACTTTAAAACCAAGC
>JAOWBL010033544.1:0-28873 GCA_028564865.1 Zenarchopterus dispar
TTTTTTGTGACACATTGTTGTAAAGCCTATCATTGAAGAACTTGCATAATTAGGTCTTAAATAGAGGCGCCCTGCCGATAATTTGCTACGCGCCCAGGCGCGTTAATTAGGAGAAATACGGTATTTCTAGTTTCTGTAACTGATCTAAACAAATGTGACATTGCAGATAGATCTACAGTTAGCTAATACTTATGGAAAAAGCTTTTTTATGTAACTATTTCATTACAGATACTCTAAAACCCTCCATAATCAGCATGGTTGGGTTGGGGTGTAAAAGACAAGTTAAGGGGTTAGAAGCCACTCTTGTTGCAGTGTCCCCTTATTATGTCTTGTTGGGGTTTTTGGGGCATCTTGTGACACCAAATGACCCACAAGCGGTTGTAAAATTAAAGAGTCTTTGGTGTCTATTAAAATACAAAGCTGAAATTTTGCACCACAACACTCGATGTGTTTGGTATTGGTACATCAAATTCTGGAGGGAAGAAAGGCTCAGCAGAGTTTTGACTCAGTTTGACAAAAGTGATATAAAGTATTTGGATCTCTTCTATAAAGGGGTTTATAAGATGTCATACCAATATGAATACAGGGATTAAATACTTTTAGGAAGAAGTCTTAAGTAACCTATAAATGAGAAGCAGTGTTTGAGGTTTCTGCGTCAACTGCATCTCTTAGCCTCAGTGGTTGCTGCCTCACTTTAAGCCACTATTATTTTGCACAGCATTGTTGTCATAATTTAAGTCATGGTATTTTTCTACACACCTAATTACCGTTTGACAGAATGTAGTGGAAACTGTTTCTGTTGTTTTGCTGTTGTGGTAAAGTCAAAATGTCTTTAAGCATGAGTCACTCACACAGCTATATATAAATGTACTCAGCTCTCAGCAATGTCAAGAGCACATAATGGCAAACATCCCTCCCATTGAGAGCTGAGAAAACATAGCAACAGGCAGACCTCTGGAGGAAAAAAAACAACCTGTAACAGAAGTGAGTAAAACAGGTAAAGAGGCTCTCAGCACAACGGAGTTCTCGTGTTGGAGTGAGCGCCCGTTTGTGTTAGCTCAGAGGAGGGGCTGCATGAAAATCGCAAATTTCTCGATCATTTATTAGAGGAGGCTGCAGATAGAGACAGTGTTTCACTTCTAAATTCATGCATTCATTAACAGAGGAGTGCAGGTAAAGATTCAAGTTTCTTCCCTTGTGAACTTCTTAATCTAGCTAACGGGGAGTGCAAGCTAATGAGGAGCTGTAGTGTGCACTTTGCTTCAGCTGGATGGCTAAACATCGAAATATCAAAGTATATTACTATTTCATGTCATATATACACCTTGGGTTTGTTATACAATATGATTTAGACTTAGTCAGGAGTTTAAGTGGCATTACCCAGCATAACATAACTGATAAAGTTGGGTCAAAAAACAAGAGTGACAGCACACAGGACAGGACAGAGCTGAACAATCAAGAAAGGTTTTCACAAAATGAGGAAGAAGGGGAGAAACACCCACATATTGTATTGTATCATAATATATTGCCATGCATACAGCTCCGGCTAATCCATCAGTCAGTCCTTTACACCTTCTCCCCTTTTTTCTGCCTGCACGCACAAGCAGGAGGTAAAGGCAGTTACCATGGTAACACTACATTGTGTCTCGTTTTCTCTGAATCACAACTTCTCAGTTTTTCATCTAATTTTTACAAGCTGATGGTTGTTAGAATATTAAGATGTCCTAGAGATTATCTAACAAAAAAAAAACAAAAAAAAAAAAAACAGATTTAACACTGTTTAGGTTCAATAATTCAAATTTTAATGTAGAAGTTTTTTTAGAGGTAATCCCAATTATATTAGTTGATTGTACTAATTTAATTGTGATATATTACTAGCTTGTAACTAAATGGTTAGGCTTTTCTAAAAATATTTTACGTATAAAAGTATTATTTGTAATCATCATATCATTACAAGGTGCACCCAGAAATTACCTTTAAATTGCTTTATTTAATACCCCAGACCCTCCTCTGCAAATTATGTTTCTTTTCAAGTTTACTCCTTTATATAATGATAACCAGACCGCCATCAGAGAAATTATTTTTCTTTTTGTGACTAATTACAAAAAAAAAAAAAAAAAACAGGAAAAAAGTGCTTGTTGAAGCATTGCTCCCCTCTTTAAGGAATTGGACCTATATTAAGAGAGCCAATAACGCATAATTGTGTTCTTATTTTTTTTTCTTGGGGGCTAAAAATGTAATTATTTAATATATGCACCTTTTCACAACTATAAAAAAAACTGCCTAAAGTTTGCTTGATCATTATAATTTGACTGCAAACCACATTTTCCCTGCAATTTATATGAAAGGAGTCCCTTGGAGTCCCATGTTCCCCAGCTCTGTAAATTACATTATGGCAACCTAAAAAGTTTGTTTTCAAGGTTCCATTAACTTAGCACAACTTGTGCTCGAGTGGGAACCCAAAACAAAATATCGAACCACAGAGACTGAATATATACAGGACCTAAAAATCATATAGTCTTTTAAGTTACTGAACAACATTTCAGAGAAACATTGGGTAAAATTCATCCACAATGATGTGAGAGATTATTAGTGCCATACAGAAAACAATCGCTTTGGGTTATTTCTAGTGAGGTTCTACTAGCTGTTGAATATTGGTGGTGTACTTGACTTTTTATGGTCTCATTTTTTGCGCTTTTTCATCTGTTTCCATTTTGTGTTTAGCTTGACTGCTTTATTTTGTGGCTGTATTCCAAATATTGTACTTTGGAGCACAGCCACAGTTATGCACTTAATATTTTGAGTGCATAAATGCATATAGAATAATAATAACGTTTTTCAAAGTACACTACAAGTGTCCAGATGGTGCACTCAAAGAAGTCAAAAAGAGAACAAAGTGCAAAGTGTTGAGGTAAAACACTCAACACTTTGCACACCCAGTGTCAACATCTTGTTAACAGAAGTGTTGAGATACTTGTTTGCATGGGAGAGGTTAGACACAACAAGAAAACACAGCTTAAATTTATTGGGAATTTATGGTAGGGGTCTAATACCTTCAGTATCTGATGAATCAGTTTGAATCTGATTCTTGGGGTCAAGATTTTCGATTCATAATAATTTTTGGTTGCCTTACGGTGGATGGTGTAAGAAAGTCTATATAGTAGATCATGTAGTTATACATTTATAAAGACAATATAAACATACATAAAAGCTATTTTTAGATCAAATTTGACATTTATTACCAATATTTATTACAAAGAAATAAAACTCTTTATAAATGGACCGGTTTATGTTACGTCTTTGGACATCTTTAAAAGAATTTTGCCAAAGAAAAATTCTCTCTCAATAAAAATGAGACAAAGTTGTAAAAGCTATATAAAATGAATACAGTTGTTAGGCTTCAGCCAACTGCCTTATTATTTTACTAAATTTCAAAGTGTGACAAGTGTGCACAATAAAACTTTGAACCTTGTTCCTGTGATTATTCAGATCACCCAACAACAGACGTCACATTTTTTTGCATGTAGAACTACTGTTCTTCGGTAACAACCAAGTTCTTCTACAGAAATGAAAGCTGAACAATTCAGTAATAAAAGTGCTTCACTGTGCTCTCAATATATCACCTGTGGGAGAGAATAATCTTTCTGCAGCAACGCTTGGGCCAGGAATGCATAGGCAGCATTTTGTTATTTAAGACAATAGATGCACAAATCATTTGCAGTCAGTCTGAACTTGGAGGGGTTTCGTGCTGCGACTGCAGCTGAGATGGGGTTTCTGTGTGAGCACTGGGCTGCCTGGAGTGCTTTGTCACGGGGAAGGGGCCTACAGCACCACCGGCAGCTTTCAGGTTAAAGTCTCCAAAGGTCTTCAAAAAAGTTGCTTAATTTGTCTCAAGTCATTTTTTTGCAAAAAAAAAACTTGCTAGCAGGGTCTTAAAACTAACTAATTATAATGATAAAGTTGCTAAGTCGGCAGCACTTGCTAGCTTGCTGTGCAGAAGCCAAGGAGTGCAGTGCCATTCAGCTAGCTGTAACAGCAGCAATGAACATAATTTAACTATTGATTCTTGAACATTTTTAGAATCACTAGGGATAAAAGTCACGTTTTATATGATGGTTTTCAACATCCCTAATTTATTGTAGATGGAAAGTCAAGTCTTGGCGGTATCCAAGAGTTGCCCTCATCCCCTTTGATAAGTGCACATTTGAACAATACTCATTTACACGCATGTAAGAATACAGTGCATATACTATACTACATTTGAGTGTTCTCACAAAAATATGCCATTTGGAACATAAACAGTTTTAAGAGTGTTTTTTTTTTTTTTGTTCTTGCTCCCAAAACTGTGAAGAAAGAATATTGTCATTCTTTTCTTCTACCCCTGGTTTGGGAGTTCTTGCTGCTTTTTCTCGACACTTCATTTGAACTTTTTTCAGAACTTTTTTTTCTCGTTAGGTGTGCAACAATGATGTGCTTGGGCAGAAATGTTAAATGGGCTAGGCCCTGTGAGGACTTCCCAGGAGCTCTGCATTTGAGTTTATTGTGGATTAAAAAATATCCTGGTTAGACCTGCCACCTCAAGAAAACAAATTTCTCTGTTCTGATAGAGTATGCACATGACTTTATTCTTTGTTCTTTGTGTGTGAGTTCTTGTCTGACTTCCCTGGTTCTTCTATGTCCAGACTGTAAACACGTGTGTCTCATCAGCGTCAGTGTCTGTATTTTATCCTGCATTTCCTTCCTTCCCATCATTCCTTTCTACTGACTACTGTGTTTCTCCATTGTGCTTTTCTTTGTTGCTTGCTGCCCCCTTTTAATTCTTTAGTGATTTGGATTTTATTTCTTTATTTTTAATGGACGTTGAGTTTCGTGCCACATTTTTGTTAATAAATGCTTTTGATTACTCCTGTATTTGAGTCCTAATCCTTTAAACCTGACTCTACCAAATTTAAACTTTTGTTCAAGAAATAATTATACAGTGTAATACCATGCGTTGTTCAATTTACCT
This sequence comes from Zenarchopterus dispar, assembly GCA_028564865.1. Classification (NCBI taxonomy): domain Eukaryota; kingdom Metazoa; phylum Chordata; class Actinopteri; order Beloniformes; family Zenarchopteridae; genus Zenarchopterus; species Zenarchopterus dispar. Next base: position 5,009 of record JAOWBL010033544.1, read on the forward strand.
AATTAATAGCTGTTTTTTTTCCAATAAAGTCAGTTTTTGCAAGACAAAACAGAAAAAAAAAAATTATTTCCAGATTTTAGACCAGACAGAGAGAAAAGGCCAAAAATTAAATGTGACATAAGTCAGGAGTCAGACTTGATATGAGAATATCACCTGCTGTCCTTCCCACCCTCACTTTCATCTTTTTCTATTCTCATATTTATTTCAGCAGTGAGGTCCGTAACCCTCCATCTCCAGGAGTTCTGCCTGCATCTTGGCCCATATTCTATCATTAGCTCCTCCGACCTCTCCATCTCTGCTACTCCGACCTCCCTCCATCTCAGCTACGGCAAATTTACTTTGGTCACATATACAGTGAAACTGATGGGAACGCATACGGGCAAAATAGATTGTGTGTCATGTAGGTGGTAGAAAAATAAACCCGAGAGGGGTGTTTGAAACTAGGGTAAAAGGAGACAAAAGTGAACCGAAATGATAGGGCAGAAATGATCCCAAAAGTCAGCAGGGAGGCTTTTTGTAATGTCACCTCAGGTTCACAAATGGTGTGGTGTAAAGGAAATTGAGCCTGCCACTGAAAATGAAAGTGTGCTACAGTCTGATGTTTTGACTTAAATACATAATGTGAAGACAAGTTAAATCTCCTGCTGCTCTGACTTCCCGCTTCATAATTTTTCATTACAATATGAAATTAATATGTGCAGCAATAGCATGGCTGAACTTGTTTTTTTTTCTTTCTTTTTTTGCCATTTGCACTTGTGATAAAGATAAATTAACCACTACAGCAATGCATGTACAACAGTTGTTACTATGCAACATAAAGCATCATTTAGCAGAATAAAACCCTCATATAAATAGACATATTCAAGCTTTCTGGCCTAGAAAGGTGTAACAAATGACACCAGGTGATAGACGAACATTCAAACTTATTTCCTGATATCATATGCAGAGTAATAAAATAACGCAAGTGCTGATTGCCTCCCATCTGTGGTTAAGGGGACCAGGCTGCCTGTTGTAGCTCATTTCACAACAAATATTCCTGTTTGAAATGGTTGAAATGTTTTTATTCACCTCTGTAACAGGATGTCGGAGTGCTTTGCCGAAGTGCTCACTAACACACAAATAAAAAGCAGCGAGGACACAAACCGGTTGTTTATTCAAAGATACCATGCTAGACTGTTGTAATGGCCCCGTCAATGCCATTGGCTCTGAGAGCTGCCGTCCTGATGCACTTGCCTCCTCATCATTATAAAGCACTTCAAAGAACATTAAACCCACAGAGCAGTGCTGGGTGTCCAGTTGTCGAGCCCGTGGTATCTCAGCAGCCCTGTTGCGAGGATGCCAACGCTCTGGCTGATCCCCCATCTGAGAGCACACTCCTTGCCATGGGGGACATACGGCTGGTTGACGGCCAAAGCTGCAGCTTCACTGGCTTTTTACTGTAGGACGACAACATAAACGCCTCATGCTTTGAAATGGCCGTGTCCTTTTGTGCATCTGAAATAGAGCTGATCTGAAATAGATGTCTCTGGTGCCTCTGTATGCAATCATATAAACCTGTATCTTCACCGCAGCTTACCCTATGACAGATTATCTTTATTATCTAGAACAGTTTTCATTACCTCAGGAAAATGACTCGGGAAGAATTATGCAATTATTTAGATGGAAAATCATGAAGACAAATCTGTCCTCCTTCCTGTTTTGTGCCCTTCAATGTCTGCTGTATTGTTTCATAGGGAGACTCTGTGGGGCTCAGGACATCGTGCTGGAGAAAAAGTTATTTTTACTGACGTGGGTTTTATGCCTCAGTAAATCAAAGGTGGCAGACAAAACCACAAATGACTTTTCATCAATAACTTACACTTTATCTGACTGAGCAGAAAACCTATTTACAGCATAAGACGGGCAGAGTAGAAGATGACAAAAGAGCAACGGCAGAAGAAATTAAATTCAAATTCCATTCACCACAGTTTGTATTGAGACAGTAGGAATCTAGACAGGCAACACGAAGAACGTGAGCATTGTAAACCTCAAAGAGATCAGAAGAGTTGTACTTGTAAGACTGCCCAGCAGGGATGTTACACCACAGTGACGCACTCCGGAGAGCACTAAACATCACTCCAGCAAGGAAAGGTTTTCAGAGGTGTGAGGCTGGCTACACACTAAAGACTTTCCAATCTCAACCAGTTTTTAAAATACAGGGGATAGTCTCAGCCAGTTTTTAATATTGTCCCCCTCTGAAAATAATGGCTTAAATCATATTTTTCAACAAATAAAAACAACTGAACCAAATATTTGGTTTATTTTTTTTCTGTTTTCTGAAAAACTTGGGAGAAATATGGCTTAGGCTATTATTTTAAATGTGTGATGATATATGAATCCTCTAAATTCACACACTCGATGATTGAGAGTTAGAGATTCCACACCTAATTGCCAGTACCAATTCCACGGCCACGAAAACTCACAGAAACTTGTACGCCAAATGGCAAAATATGCTATTATTGTAGGTCTTGGATGACATGTTATTCATATTTTTTGAAACATATCTGCAAGCAGTTGTTTTATTATTTTTATTTAATTTTATCTTCTGCTTGGTTTGTGTTGCTTTCTGTTCACTGCTATGTGAGAGCAGTAAAATTATGCATCACCTGAATGATGTCACTAACTTTGTCTGCTCGCCCAAACTAGCTATACAGGTATTCAGTCAGTGAGATGAATTGTAAATATTTAATAAATTTTATATTTGTGATTTGAGATTAAAAAAAAAAAAAAAGGGCTCTGATGCTGTTGGGAACTGTTTAAAAAAAAAACAAAAACAAAAAAAAACCCCATGAAGTCCAAAGGCTTAAAGATCATTTAGACAAATAATTGCTTATGACAAGCTTCTAATTGGGTCATACCCACACATTTATTTTTTTGGCGGCAAATTGAGCTCAGAATTTGATTTAATATCCTCTAGCATGACGCAGGGCTTGAGGTTGTCTCTCAGATTCCAGAGAAGTGACCTCGGAAGAGCTAGTTGCCTCAGCAGATTTGCAAAATTTCTTCATGGCATGATTTTCTATGTTTTTAGACTTTTGGGCTTCAAAGTGTTGCCTTCATAAGCTCAAAAAGGAAAAAAAAGAGAGATATGCAAGGTCGTATTTCTACACCACATATACACTTGTAACTAAATCTTGTTAACTCTGGGATGGAGGGCTTTTTTTCAGGACTTCACCTAACTATAAAGTAACGATTGCTGGCCCAGCCAGTGGGAAACTGCCATAAAGCTGAACTAGAGTTAAGATGTAACAGGATAATATTCATTCTAAAACCAAAAATTTTCAACTACGCACCAGGGTAGGATTGATCAGCTTCTGCCTCGTGCAAAATGTTTTAATAATTTTCATACTATCTGGTACCGGTCTTAAACATGTATGTCTGCATATCTAGACTTATTGTTGAAAACAAGCGTTGATCACAGGCAACTTCTAAATATATATACCCACTATATTTTACAGGTATGTGGGACATGTACTGATGGTTAAGAGATGAATTCTGCAAGACACATCATAATACAACAAAACAACACTGAAATGTGATAATAAATTCATATTACCAAATAGACTATGAATGGTAACTTGAAAATTAACCAAACCTTTGAAGAAGAAATCATCTTCAGTTCTTTATGTATTAGAGTGTTGCCATGATAGAAAGGAGAAATGTTTTCTGCCTTTATGGATTTCAGTGTCTTCACCTTTTCCAAACAAAAAGTGGTAATTGAAGAACCGTATGACTCAGTCACCTACTGAGACAAACAAAAAAGAAAAAGAAAGCAAAGTGATTTTTTTTTTAAAGCAGCATTTTTTGAAGTCTGCTTTAAAAACTAGATTCTACCACTAAAGAGTTTTCTGGAAAATCATGTAATGATAGATATTTTTAAACATTTGTTTTTGTCCTAATTTATATCAGTTTACACATCTTGCTTTTTTACATGTGTTGCATTCAGTCTTAAAGGACTTACTGTGCCGTTTACGAAAGAAAACTAAACCTAAACATTGGTTTAAAATTTAAGCTACATAATTCTCAGAAACATCTAAAGAAAATATCAGCTTTGTAAACTGAACACTGCAAACCCACATTGCGATTTAAACTGATAAAATAGCTGGATTTACACAATAACATCTTGGAGCTTTGTTGCAAGCTCTGCAAATTTTGCGTAATCTGTTCTTTATGCCTCTTTGGCAGAATAAGTGTATGCTCTCTAATGCTTTAAGATTCTTTCAGTCCACCTGGCAAACACACTGGAATGAATCAAAGCATCCCAGCGCGTAATCTTGGAAGAGCACAGTGTGTTTGGCAAAAGAAACATTTCTGCAGAGCAAATATTCCAGAACGAATGTCACACTTTGGAGTGGCTGAGCCAACGCAGAACGGCTGCCGGGACGGTGACAATTTCACGAGAGAACATGAATTTGTTGCAGATTTCTAATCTTTCAAACCCTGCAAGCACTCCTTCTCGCTGTGTTGTTCGACTGCTTTGGGGATTAATTAGCATGGCCGAGTTGAAATGGATCCACTGCAGAAGAGGAGGAGGACCGTTTCTTATTTCACTCCCTGTTAGTGTTTGAAACGGAGAAAAGCCAGAAAATATTCAAATATGGTTTCCACATCAGAATGCAGACAGTTTCTCACACATCTCTGTCCATACACATATTATACATCTTAAATAATATTCTGAGCTTTTCAGGTTGAAATAAATCAATTTAAAACATTTCAGCTGTTGGGCGGAAAGCTGGTTATCTAAGACGAGGTGTAATTTTCAAGTTTTGACATCAAAATGACATTTATTTCTCTCCCGATGCAAAAAAATGTGGAAACATCCAGTTCAGTTTGTCATATTATGATGTCAGCACTACAGACTTGCTAATAGTATCTTTTTAAGTCCTTTCTGTGGGATGGACTCAGTTTTATCAGTGAGTTATTTGGTCTGGACAGCGTACAGGCCGGTTAAGCACCTGGACTCTTGTTACTTGACATAAATTCCCCAAATTAGTATTTTATTTCTGGTGATTCAGTGATCTCTAAGCACTGGGGTGATAATAATAAAAGTGGGGTTTATATTCTGAATGCAGATTTTGAATGCAGTTAAAAAAAAAGACAAAGATATTTTTTAATCACGTAAAAGACCTTTCTAAACATACAAATAATGCTTAAAAAAATAAAAGTACATTTAAAGTAACATTTAAAGTGAAATGAAAAAAGTAGTGACATCATCAAAGTCCATTCAGTACTCAGTGCTATTAAAAACACAAACAAATATCAACAGGTAGTGCAGAAAATATAAATAGTAGTGCTACATCTTTAGTGTACACAGACCATTACAGTGCAGGAATGAAGACATTTAGTCGCCACTGGAGCTGCACAATATCAATACGAAACTGTCACAGCAGACCGGCGTGAACCCGCTTAAATGCCCATTAGGACATGAATCCGTGTCCCTTTGCGCCTCATGCTACAGAACTGGATGACAACTTGGTAACAAGTCATTGTCTGCTACCTCAAAACCAACTGTCGGCGTGCTGCCTGTCTATGTCCTCTGTTGTCTTACAGGTCATCTTAGCTCAGGTATGCCTGCGCTGCCTTGTCAATAGAAGAATTATCTCCTGCAGGAAGTGGTGTCCCGTACTGACTGTCCTGCTAATGCAGCGTCCCTGTCTGTGTCAGAAATGCTGCTTATTGAGCACAGTTTTGACATGTGTACTGATACTTTAGTGTACTGATCCTTGACCAGGAATAATGTTGCCAAGCCTCAAATCAGTCCTTCATACCAAAAAGCATCAAACAAATGGCAGTCATGGATCAGAGTATTCATCTTCCTGTCAGAAGACTGGTGGTTGAACCCACATCTCCTCCATGTGGGGACCTGTCTTTGGGCAGGTCATGGACTTCCATATACATACATACATACATACACACACACACACACACACACACACACACACACACACACGTACATTAACATATATAAAAAGGAGTGTTGTATCACTTTTTTGGTTAATGGGTGAATGAAAAAATGCACTGTAAAGTACTGTCTTGGATCTAAATGAAGTTAAAAGGTGCCATATAAGTGTGGACCATTTATCTTCCTAACATAAGGGGGAGACAACAGATCAAACCTCCAAGTTCAATACTGCAAATCCCAGACTTCTAACAAGTAAGTACTTATCAATCAATGGAGGGAAGAAAAGACTTTAGTTGGTTGTTCCATTAGGGAAAACAAAATTGATCTGCACATGTAAATTCTGTGCAGCGAGTGAATGTAGCATCTCTTGTTTTCCAGATTTTGTCCACTATTTTCTATGAGTCCATTGATTTCCATGCACATAATCAGCAATCCAATGTTGGTCATTAATTTCATAGTGAGAGTGAACTGATGATGCAAACTGCTACACCTATAGCTTCATAATTGACATCTATAAGTAGCATCAAGATATAGCAGGCCAAAAAAGCACTCACATATAAGTGGAAACCAATAGGAACTCAGTATTTGAGCATCATAGCTTCTGTTTGCTGTACTGCATTCTCCTTGTGAGTGGTGTATCCAACATTGTCAATGTTGGATTCTGAAGGACATTAAATATCTGGAAATATTAATAAATATGCCAATTCACCGCTGCCAAACACACCATATAAAATGTGGCTTTGCTGAGTGGGAAAATGGTAAGGAAAATGAAAAAGGAAAGTTGCTGCTAATTGCTCTAGAAAAGTAAGAGTGCAATATCTGTGAGCAACTTTGAGGTTTAAACGGTTCCGGCCACTTGTCAGTGTTAATGGATCGCTAATGTAGATGGACCTAGGGAGGCACGCTGTGGTTGCCAAGACATGTGCTAAAAGGCACTCAGCCGCTCCGCGTCCACTCATCTCAGTCGGTGAGCTTTGCTTTTCTTTGGTTGGTAATTTACAGAGCTGCCCGTCTGCTTTTAAAACGATCAATATCCATTTTGTTTTACAGCTACCTCTGGTATTTGCAAGAATATTCACAGGATTTGGTGGTTTGGTCAAAAAAGCAAAATGTGTCAAAAGTCAAATATGTAACCCTTTTTCTAATATAAAGAAAGTGTTGCTATTCTATTTTGCTTTAGTAAGTAAAAGAAAGTTGAAGATTTTATGCCTGTTAGACATAGCCTCCTCTTCTGAGTTATTCTTCTTATTTATCTTTAAAAAATCTTTAAAAAACTGCTCAGATTGGGAGCTGTTTTGGCCACACACATCAAAGTCTAAATGATACCTGTGAAACCACCAGGCGAGGAGATTCAATCCTAAATTTTAAAACTTGGATAAGTGAAACCTGGCCTCCGTTTCTTATTAGATATTTCTCCTGTTTGACATTGATGATTTCTTTTTGGATTCTGGCATTACCTGCCTGAAAGAGTCCCGAATCGTTGAGATGCAGGTGGATACCTGAGTCTCAACCTGTGGTGCTGGATCTCCTGTTTTTTGTTTTTGTTTTTTTCCATGTGTTATATTGTTTAGTAAAATGAGATTTATGCTTTGTAGGCAGTAACTATGCAGGTAGCGTACGTGAGGTACATCTGTTGTTGTTCATTGTTATAAAGATAGGAGTAGCAGGACATAAGTAGAAGGAAATATAATGCTACCAGCCAAAAGTAAAAGTATAAACCACCTACAACCCTTAAAAAAAAGGCCAATATTCAGTTAGAACCAAGAAGTCTTTCGACAGAGAGGTGACACATCTTCAGGAACCAAGTAAAGAAGCTCAATTGATTCCTACTCAAGCTTTTAAGACTCCCACGAGCCTCGGGATTGAGAATCCACACCAGCACAGAAATATTCATTTTTCTTTTTGTCTTTGAAGGGGATCACAGTCTTTGCATGGTGTGTGTGTAAATTCATGCATGGATGCGAGTATGAGTTTTTCGTGGTATTTAAGCACAGGAGTGGGCCACTTAAGTGGTCCGGTTCCCGAAAGAGTTTACGTTTCTCAGGCTGTGTTTGCAGACAGCCAATTACGTGGCAGGTGCGCAAGGCGGGTAATATCTCGTGAAAGCATTCGATAAGCTCACACACACACATACACACGTGTGTTTTGTGTTCTCACATTAGCTGTGGGGCTGCCAGCACTAGTTATTCACAGGAGAGAAGCTTCGACTTCAGTCACAGAGAGCTTCAGGCTTCGTCACTATTGAAGCTATCAGTGCTGTGACTGCAGGAATGGCTTCCTCTAAAAACACATCCACTCGGGAAATTAAGCAGGCTTCCACCGTTAACGTTAGCCAGGATTAACTCCAGCAGTTCTGAGACGCCGATCTCTTGAGAAATCCTTGGGCTTCCAATAATAAGCAACTTAGGAATTTTTTTTTACTTGGCTATTCAGAATTAAAGATTCAGTTAATGATTATGTATTTTATTCTGTCAGCTGGACAAAGTATATTTGATGAGATTACAGATTTAGAATCAGTTTATGACTATTTTCTGAGTTTTTATATTTTTTATATTTTCTGAGTCTAAATATGGTAAGATGTAATGGTTTTAAGACCACGACTTTAAACATCTGAGATGTGTTTGAAGTAAAGCATCTTCTTTCTTGAAATGCCATGTTCTGTTTCTTAAATAACTTTGCTCCCTATCTTATTCTGAAAGGATTACTTCGCCTGTGAGATATCTGTGAGTTTAGTATTCTACTTCTACTAGATCCACTCCTACTTTGAGTTCTGTTGATTTCAGCTTGGCTCGGTTCCCAACACACACCTCTTGACTATTAGTCATCACCTCCCTCTGTATTTACTCTCCTTGGTTTTCTTGGTTCCGCGCCAGATCCTTGAAGTCATCTCGGGGTTTCTCCTGTTCCTGCCATGCTCAGGCTTCAGCCTCATTCTCACTTGTGTTTGCAATCTATTTTGTTTTTGTCTTTCCTGACTGGTGTAAGTCAGAGTGAGATAAGTGGATTTGTGTGGTTTGTTGAATCTAAAGGATTTCCATTGACACAAAGGTGACTCTCATTTTACCTTGCTTGATTGCCAAGGTGATTTATGCTGCAAGCTTAACCTGGTCCAGAGCAAGATGTGTTCTAGGTTATTTTTTCTTAAATTGGCTTGTTGGAGTAGGTTTGGATCCAGGTAATATCTAAATTTTCACACAGCGTAGTAGTTCAACATGTTCACATTTTGTTTTTGTTTTTTTCTTAAATAATGGGAAAAAAATACTACTTATAAGAAAATCAGGAATTGTGGATAGTGACTGAAGGAATGAGAATATGAGTACAAGGAGCTGAAATTACTTTATTCTGCAGGGAGCTTGACTTGCTTAGGGTGAGAAGTTTAGTCATCTGGGAGGGAGTCGAAGCAGAGTCACTGCTCCTCCACATCAAGAGGAGCCAATTGAGGTAGTTAGGACACCTGCCTCCAGGTCGTTTCCCTGGGGAGGTGTTTCAGGAATATCCAACTGGGAAAAGGCCTCGGGGCAGGCCCAGGACACGCTGGAGGGATTATATTTCTCAGCTGGCTTGGAAATGCCTTCATGTTCTCCCAGGGGACCCAGAGGAGGTAGCTGGGGAGAGAGAAGTCTGGGCCTCTCGTAGATGAGAGGAATCCTTATACTTCCACATAAATTAGTCTTTTTTTTAAAAATTTAAAATCTAAAGGATTATTTAGTAAAGTCCTTATGAGGGTTGATTTGCCTTCATATTAAGTATATCCTTATCTTCAATAAAATAAGCTGCATTTGAAGGACCCTGAGCAGGCAGGTAATCAACAAGCCAACAAGGATCAACATGAATGAGTTTCAGAATTCCTTTGTGGAGATGAGGGAAAGACAGTCATGGATGTTGTACAACACCAGTGAAGTCTTACTGGTCAGGAAACCAGACAAAAGCCATTTCCTACTTAAAGGCACATAAATGCCTGCTGGAAATTTGCAAAATTTGCCATTTCCCCTGAATTTCTCTGAAGGAAACCAGACTTGGCATCAAGTTATTACGACAATTTCAAATGAAACATGGTGATGTCGGTCTTATCCTGTGAGGACGTTTTTCTGGACTGCAGGGACTTCCTCAGCCAGTTCCTGCTGTATATCAACACGTCCACCATGTTGGGCAGTGACTTAGGACCTCAGTAATCTTCAATAAACAAGTCAAATCTCTAGAAAGAAGTGTTCATCATCACTGGGCTAAGAGGAACAGGGATACCTATCTTGTAGAAAATTAGTCACAGTCATTAGGAAGTGTAAAAATGAAATCCTCACGTGAATTAATGGAATAATGCAGACTGATTGTTCAGTGTTTGCTGCTGATTTTTATTTTTCAAACTTCTTGCTGGCTTTTTGATGTTCATGTGCAGGCCACATCTTTTAAATGAAAGATATTAAGATTTTTTTTTTTGGATATTGTTACAGTAGACACAGTTCAGAGTAGAGTGACCGTGTCTCCCTGTCTTTTACTGAACTTCACGTCATGCTGCATTCGCCCTTAACTCTGAAGTCAGCATCACAAAGCTGTATGACAGACTGTAGACGTGCACTCTGTGCAGAGGAGAGGGGTTGAGTGTGTTTTCATTAATGAAACCATCCTCTATGAACAGAGGTGTGGGGACATGGCACAACTACAGAGATACAGGACGATGGCTCCATTTAGAGCCAACTGTTGATATGGCATACTGTGTCCCCTTCAAAATACTTGTGTCAAATTGTCACTGGCAGTTTACTTTGTGATGAGCAAAAAGAAAAGGGAAAAAAAAGCAATTTGCCAAATAAATTCTGATTGTCATTGCTGGGCAGTTTCCCACTAGCCTCCTGCCTTCTTGTTGCTGATGTTGGTGATGCAGAAACATGAACAGATGGCTGATGAAGACTTTGGCTGACACCCCTCTAACAACCAGAATGAGGTGCAGGTGGGAAGGAAAAGTGCTGCAGAATGACAGAATAGCAATAAATTTTAAAGAACTGGGATCACTTATGATAGAGCAAAAATAAAAACAGAAAAGTGAAGTTTTGTTCAGGTTCCAGGTTGGCAGCAAATCTGAGATGAGTGTGGCACCAGAGGAAAGGCTGAGTGATGAAAAGCAGGAATGTCCAACATTCCCACCTATTAATGTAGCTATGGAAGAATAGATTTTTAATGGTATCAAGAAAAGAAAAAGCTTCATGTCTTATATATAGTATTAGGAGAGAATATTTTAGTACAATTACTGCAAGTTTAAAATAAAATAACATAGTTTACATAGAAAAAATACTGATGTAATAGTGTTATTTTGTTAAATTGCCCATTAAGGTTGTTTTTTTTGTTTTTTTTAAAGGACAGCTGTAAATAAAAGCTTTACTGTTCAAACTGCATTAATACAAACCACAGGAAAAGAGTGGTGAGGTTGGAACTCCAGCAGGATTGATGTTCACAGCAGTTTTAGGTTTAACTAGTAAAAAGGAATCAGACTGGGCTCAGTCTCATCAAATGAAGAGAACAGTGTTCTGGCAGGCTCTTTTGAGCCTCGCTTGAGGTTTTCCTTGTTCTAGTTGCCACTTGCTGAATTGGAAGAGAAGACTATTTGACAACGTAAGCAGGTTTAAGTCTCTCAAAATGTGATACTTAAACCTGCTTACTCAAAAAAGAATTAAATAAAGGATTTCTTCCTCAGCCCTTCCTCAGATCCAATAAGTGCATAGAGTGTAGGATCATTTCTGAGATCACTTGAAGCTGCCATTGCACAGAGTAGCAATAAAGTACTGCAATGTTAATTTTCAGGGTTTTTTTTTTTTAAGTATCAAAACACTCCTGTATCTCCAGAATCTGATAATTTTCCCTGTTGAAAATTGTTTATTTATGGGAAGGGAGCAATTCTTTTTCTTTTCTTTTCTTTTTTTTTTTTAAGAGTCTGAATTATAATAAACTGTGGAACCCTATTGTTTTTGAATTTGGTAAAAGAGAAAAAAAAAAGACCCCCTTTGCTCATTCTGCGTGAGCTCACCTGACGACCAACACTCTGACTCAGCCGTACTCACATTGTTCATGCACAGCTTGGTGCCAGACTCTGCCAGAAGGGGCTGACGAAAATGACTCTGTGTTTCAGTTCAATGTCACCTTGGCTGTCACACTGACATGAATTCCTTTGGAGCTCAAGTGAATTCTCTCGGGTGACAATGCAGACTGCTAATCCGTCAGGCTGATTTGGTGACAAGCAAAAGTGCTAATCCTCAAATGTTACTCGGCGCCAGTGAGGACTGCTTAATGCTTTGTTGAGGATTTGATGTTATAAAAAATTACACTAATGAAATGTCGGGAAATTATCAGAAGGTTTGAGAGCAAGTCGATGTGTCAGCATCAGCACTCAATATGTGCTTTTATTTTTTTATTTTGGTCTGATGATTATTATTGTTTTTATTATTATTATAAATCATACACTTGTTCATGTGCTAATCAACAGCGAAGGAAAACATTGTAAAGTACTTGAAAAAGAGAAGAGTTTTTCTGATTTTGCCTTTTACACAAAAGATTTGAAACAAAACCATCAAGATCAAGATGATCCAAACATTAGACTTTCATCTTCAATTTAAGTGCTTTCACAACATGATGGGATTCACCATTTAGGAATTTAAGCCATATTAAGCTAAGTACCTCCATTCTCAGGGGCTTGAAAGTACAGTGACACTTTACTGAAAACAGTTAATTGAGCATGAGTGGTCCATTTTCATGTTACTTTAAGACAAATGAAGCAGGTAACAGGGTTTATATCAGGTTCTGAGTTGGTGGCTCTTTGACTGACAGTCCCAATATGAGATCCAAGGAGATGTTATTACAGGTGAATGATGGTATCATCAGGTATAAATCTGTAAAACAAAAGACTTAGGTGTGGGCAAAGCAAAAGTTTGGTTTAATCTTAAAAAGAAATAAATCCCTGCTTAGTTAAAACCCACAAAAGTCAACTACAGGGAAAGATTGCAGTATCCTTTCCTTGGTGAAGAAAAAGTCCTTTACAACATCAATATGAGTCAAGAACTCAAGAGGAAATGGTAATAGTAGTAATGTAATAGAAAATGAATGTAAATACAGAGGCCTTACAACAAGGTGCAAACCACTGGTAACATTCAAGAACAAGAAAGACAGTTCAGGCTTTGTCAGAGGACATCTGAAGATGGAATCAGACTCTTTGAACAGATGAAACTAAGATAACTCTGAGTTAGTAGAATGATGGAAAAGGATAGGAACAGTCCATGATCCAAAGCTGACCCCATTAAGAGACAAACATGGCGGAGGCACTGTTATGGTATGGGCAGATTTGGCTACCGTCGGAATGGATCATTGATGTTTAATGATGTGACTGCTGACAGAATGAATTCAGAGGTGTGCAGAGCTGTGCTCTGCTCACATTCAGTCAAAAGCTACTAAACTGATGGGGCGGTGCTTCTCAATGCAGATGGGTTAGGACCCTGAACATAATGTGAAAGCTAACTCAAACTAATCAAGATCAGGACAAAAGACAAAACTGATGGCAGAAAGCCCACAAACAAGCAGCAACTGAAGGTGGCTGGAATGAAGGTGTAGTAAATCATGTCCAGTGAGGAAACTCGAAATTTATTGATGTCCATGAGCTCCAGACTTCAGGCAGACACTGACTGCAAAAAAAAAACTTCCATCTAACTATTAAATATTGTGTTTATATTTACAAATATATCAATTTGGTCAAATATTTTGGAGGTATTTTCTTAGTAGAATTATAGAACTCTAACAGAACTCATTAGTAGGATCCAAAATGTTTTGTTTTTATCAAAGTAGCTATCTTTGAAACTATTTTTCTCACAAATATGCGATAACCAAACTTTGACTAAAGAAAATAATTCAAATAGACATTTTAAAAAGATATCATTTTTTATGTGTAAAATCAGAGATTTTTACAAAGCATTTCTGCTGAATTTAGAGATGCTTCTGCAGTTCAATAGCCTTCCTGACAACTTTAATATAAGCTGATCTAAAGCCAGGGAGACCATGTTCCAGCTTCATCTCTAACCATCTACACACGTTCAAACATCTGTCTGATAAACTGTATCCTCCTGAGATTCACCCATGATTCATGGCTTAATCAGAATCTTGTTATAAAATTACTTATTGGATATGTGAAACTAAATGCAGGGATAAAGTGCATTCAAATGCAAAAAAGCACTCTAAAGAAAATGCATAATATGGTTTGTTAGAGAGGTTAAAGACTGGACTCTGGAGCACTTAAAAAAAAAAAAAAAAAGGTAATGTGGTCTGATCTTTACTGCTGCAGAGGGATGAGGACACCAGCGAATAAATGTACCCATCATGCCTCGTGGTAACTGTGGGAGCCTGTTGGAGCAGTATTATGATCTGGGATTGCTTCATTTCACTTCAGCAACATTATGTACCCCCAAAAAATGAGGTCAGCTGACTTTTCGAATATCCTGTATGACAAGGTTTTTCCATTAATAGATTTTTCTTCTCTTCCAGAACAGGCATGTTCCAAGAAAACAATATCAGGATTTATCAGGTTCAAAATGCAAAAGACTGGTTCAGAGAGCATGAGACATGGTTTTTTACACATAGATTTGTCTCCTCAGAGTCGGGACCTTAGCCCCACTGAGAATTTTTATACTTTAAGGGAGATCTGTGCAAGATCTTGGTGAAAAATATATGCACCTCTAGGGGGAAATAAATAGTGTGACATTGCAAAGGATCATCTAAACAATGCCTGAGGTGAGAGTGTGATGTAATCAAACCTTAAGAGGAAAAAAGACATAAAGGCAGCAATTTTCCTCACAAATCCTGGAAATTTACTGTAAATTAGAACTTGCACTAATTATGAAAGTGGGAGGAGTATGCTCATTCATTTTCAGATACTTCATGCAAATACAGGTCATGATTTCTATTGGATGAAATGTTTTATTTCTATCAGGACATAAGACTAATTGGTTATGCAGTCCAAGCTATTATTTTTAGTTACAGAAAGGAGAAGTTAGATGTGTTCAGACATTGTCTTTGAACCCACAAGTCAGTTGGGAACTTCTTTTAAGATGCACATGTTAATCACCTAATTAATTGCCCTCTGATGTAACTGCAGTATTCTCAAGTGTGAACCTTTCTTTCACACAGATGAATCATCTTTTCTGACTACGTGAGAGGACTGAATCTGCATGGATGAATAGGCCTGAGAGACCTGCATTAAAAAGACTCTAAAATATATCCAGATGTACTGCATGTGGTAAAAATGGAAGGAGTAAAAATAAGTGTGACATTTTGAGGAATAAGCTATTTTGCTTTTCCTCCACTTAGGCTATTGTAAAACTTGTATATATGTCAAACTTTACCTCTTTTCCTTTACCTTTTCACCTCTGAGGCTCACAAATTAGTAAGCTATGTTCTTTTAGTTTAATTCACATAAAAAGTGATAAAATATTAATATGTGGTTTCTGAGCAGTTGAAGTATGGATTAAATGTAGAGGCTGTGAATTACAGAAATCTCTTCCCAGACTTAAATTCTGCCCGACACAGTGCACCACATTTCAGCAGTCATCATCAATAAAAGTCCAGCAAATAATCTTCCACAATAAATTTAAACAAAAAAAGTGCTAGTATTTTGTCATTTAATAAGTTTCATTATGTGTTAAGTGACTGTTCTTTACTTTCATACTAAACTAATTCTACAAAAATATTTTTAAAAAAGGATCTAGCAAAGTGTGACATCATGATTCATGATCTGATGTCATGAAGCCTCAAAATCCATGTTTTGCTATCATCATCCTTATCTTTAGGAAATTAAAGTTACAAAATGCTCTGTGGTGCCTCAAGTAAGACAGGATTGTAGCGACTAAAACCATCACCCCAATAAAAGATGTTTGAGTGAATAGCCAATCAGGGAAGAGGGACAGATGTTTTCTCATAAATGTCTCTTGAACTGCAGGTTGTGTTGACTTGCCCCTGTTGTGTCATGAATGTAATGGAGGCTTAGGCCCTTCTTTATTGATGGGATTGGATCCTTGGCACGGATGTGTAGGGCTGGATGAAGTCACTCTCTTCCACATTTCATATCACCCAGCTTATTCGCTTTCCTTGTCTACCCATGATTCTTAACTTTTTTTGAAAGTTCACTTTTGGGCAAACCCAAGCTCAGATAAAGATATTGCTAGTATGATTCCATCAAAAGTTTTCAGCTACATTAAAAATGATGAAAGGATCCACTTTACATTTGGTTATTAGCATACTGCTCACTGTGTTCACATATGTCACAAGTGTCATCAACATCAGCGTTATGATTGATTTCGGCACCTACGTCGACCCAACAACACATGTCCACCACAGCTGTGGACCCTGCAGTGTGACCCCCACTATGGCCTGACGTGCACTTCTCCAGAAATGTAACTAAATATAAGGTCAATGTCAGCCACAACAAATGTGATTGGTCTACTTATATTTTCCTCCTCATACAGTACATCCATCTACTATTCCATTTTTGCATGAACCACAACAAATTTTGTTGGTCCACTTTGCAGCATTCCTTTTACGTACATATCTACTACTTTTTCATTATTTTAAAAACTGGAAGTGCAGATAGATTGCTGCAAAATTTACAGCTTGTCCACGTTTACTGGTTTAATTTCACATAAAATATATGGTTCATTCGATTCACTACCATGCCTGAGACACGTAAAGAAGATAAACAAAAGGAAGTTTAACGATGCCCACTCTGCTAGTCCATAGTGACGTTATTACAGAGCAACACAAATGACAATAAATAAGTATAAATAGCAACTACGATGTCTTGTACAAATGCCCACATTTGCTACGTAGAAGCATAAATCACACTTTGATCGGAGAGTCCAACAACTATTTGATGACAGGGAAGATAAAAGATCTAAATGCTACAGATCAATGAAGAAAAGCCTCTTCAGATCATTTTCTTCTCCACCAGACTTCTCCCCCTGTGTGATTGGCGAAGGGAGAAATGGTTCCTCTCAAACAAAGTCTTCTCACATCTGCCATCTGGGCTTGGACGATGGCTCATGGGTATCTTTCTTTAAAGATATCCAACTGTAAATTCAAGTATGATTCCTATTCATTGATCTGTTTATGAAGATTAAGTAGTTTGATATATTTTGACACATAATCACACAGAAATATTCTGCTGTCATGCTCTAGTTTGTTGAAACTGAAGAGCCTTTTTCTGAAAGCTTCTGGTTACCAGGAAAATAAAATCCCAAGAACTGTGAGGTGGAAAGTAGCCCACATTTCACAGAAAGTATGATTACAACTGTATGCGCATAGCATATTGGTTGTTGATGAAGGTAAATTTGCATGTAAGGGAAAATTGTGAGACGTACTGTATTTTGGAGCCATCTAAAATAATCCAGATTAAAACAGTTTAGCTTCACAACAGGCAACGGATTATTACATCATTCTTTTTCTTTTAATCACAACCTGCTTAACTCAGTAGACTGTAAAGATATTACTCCTATTTTGCAAATTGAGACAGTGCCAACAGCTGTGCAGTTACTTTTATGAAAGCCCTCACTGTTTTGAATATAATAAATACTAGTAGCTAATGTTTCACTGCTTACTATGTGGGAAAATGCCTCATTTAGGCTGTTCCTTGCAGTCTTCAAAGGAAGTATCTCCCATAATTCTAATTTCCTCTGAAATCCCAAGAAACATCTATTGAATCTTAAGACTGGACCTAAATCAATAGTTAAAATCAATAAGGACAATGTAATTGCAACAGGCTCCTATTAGAACAGTACAAATGCCTCCCAAGGGTTTTGTGGCTAGCATTAAGACATTGACAACAGCAGATGATCTATATCCGCCAGCTACTTTCCCTCTTTTATTTTTAGAGAGAAAGAGCAGATGAAAGTTAACACTTGACCTTTAAAGGATTAGCCGTTGGTGTCATTTGCCATCAACTAACTGAAAGTCCTACTGGTAATGGCAGCATTTTCCTCTCTTTTAGAAAACATATATATATATGACATTGTGGGCAGCTTTCCTCCAACTGAGTGCAACCTGTACTATATGTGGGCTATGTGTGATTTTAATACTTATTGTTAGGCTGTCACATTCCTTACTTCTAACTCTAGTAAGCCTTGGATGGCAACAATGCAAACTGCTGAAACTTGAAGCTAAGTACTAAATCAGAAAAGTTGTTTGATACATAGTACGCAGAACTTTTTAGCAGAAGATGTGATTATTAAAATGTGGAACAAACTGGTCTAATATACTTTGACAAATCTTATTTTTTGAGATTAAGGAGGGTGCCTATGAATGTTGTTGGTATACATATACCATGAAAAATGCATGAGTTCTACCTCCTGAGACTAAAATTAGACAGAAACTGAATATGGTGAGTGCCCTTCGAGTATCACAGATCCACGGGTAAAAATAACAGGCAAAGGAGGGGAGAGGAAGCGAGGAAAACCTGCCACTCTGCCAAACACTTGCTGAAATATGTAGGACATGTTGGTCAACACTCAGAAGAAAATCAGATTATTCCTTTTGTTGGGAACTGAAGTAGTCATTGCAAAGAGGCAGCGGCAGGTTTTCAAGCGGTAGTGTGATTGCCGTGACTGTCCTTCAGTGACAACAGCTCCGAGGTGGAATATAAAGCAGCAGAAAGACTGACTCACAGTGCAGTAGGAGCATGGACACACACGTTACAGTTGCTACAGATTTAAGCTTCTGTGTTCTCATTTAAATTAAATTTTAAAAAAAGGAAAGGTATCAGCTGTAAACATTTTGATAGCATGCAGCTGCTCCCCTAGGAGATTAGTTCATATGGAAGGACCTTAATGGACATGTTGATCCTTAAGCTTCTGAGAGAAGCGACAGTGTTTAATTAGCAAAAAGCACTTAACAAATTCCCTCACAATTATAGGAGGATTAATGGATTTCTAATCTATCAGCTGAAAACTCTTGTGTTTATATGTCCATCCTGGTAATAAACTTGCTGTAACCTTCAACACATTTGGTTTTTGTTTTGTTTTTTTCAAAAGCAAAAAAATCTTTTTCCCCCTTTTTTTTCTTTTCTCTTTTTGTCATTCTGATACTGGTGCCTCCTGTCTAATATTCACCACAGATTGAAATCATGACAGGATCTCAGCACTGTTATTGGAGAAAAGTTAGACTGTGGTTGGTGTGTGTCTGCGACGGACTGGTGACCTATTCAGGGTGTACCACTTCCTTGTGCCTGTAATGAGCTGGGATGGTATCCAGCAGACCCCCTTAGGTATAGAAAGTGACTGATTGACTAACTGAATAGTGTGTTTGTGGGTGGGTGTATTATCTCTCTTTTACTCTTGCTTAAGAATTAATTGTTTTAAAATTACTGACTGCTGGCCTGTTCAAACTACACAACTCCTTGAAGTTGTGGTGTTTACACAACATGACTGATGGGCACCAGGGAGAGTCACTGGGGTTGATGACTAATCATCCCAATGACTAAATTATATTATTAACAATAATGATCATAATATTAACAATAATAACTAATTATCATGTTTAAAACATCGTAATGGATTTTGTACTTGCTCTGTGAGACATTTCCAGATATTTAGCACAGTAGACATTTAAGAGAGGTCTGTTGTCAGAGATTTTTGGGTGAGCATTTTTGAGGCATCTTTTAGTATTTCATATCTAATGACTGAGTACTGACAGATGAGTCCTCATCTCTCACCTATTTGCCTCTGATTAAGGGTTTTTTGTTAACAATTCTCAAAGGCTTGAAACAAGGCAACTGGACTTCTTTTCTTGGTTCAAAATGTTTCAGCCTCTATCTGAAGACCTTCCTTGGTGATGGAATGAAGAGGGAACTTTGAAGATGTTTCACCTTTTGAAGACCTGTTACCTTCTAGGTGTTGGTGAAAGGTCTTCAAGAACCCATAAAAGGAAGTCCAGCTGCCTTGACTCAGGCCTTTGAGCATCATTGTGACCTGGATTACAGAGAGTTTACACCAATATTAGCCATTTGCAAATCAGGCTCAAAATGATATTGTGTGAAGGTGACTTTGGGTTATTGATTTAATAATATTGTGAGCTACATATTCTGGCTAACAAAAAAACAAAAAAGGAACAAATTCCAAGACGTCCAACCGAAAACAATACAACTGATTACTAAATGAGATGAGACAAACACATTGAGCCCACCTGCTCAATGCCTGTACACACAGACAGGGAGGCTTTTAGCCCAATTGCAGGGCTTTGAGGACTCCTGCATTTGTAATCAGGCAGCTGCCCTGTTTCTCTCAGTTTGGAGAAATGAGTCTGGTCTAACACAAGCTTACACTGTCACTCATGAATAAATTGACTCACCTCTACAGGCTGTTGTGCTTCTTTTTGCAACCAAATGTATCTTTTCAGCACTCTCCTCACGCTCATCTGCATGCACATGATAGTAATATTTAGTATTTACCTGTGAGTTTGTATAATTTGCGGTAACTTGAATAAACGATTTGGAGTGATTTACCTGCCTTAAAACGGCACAGTATGAGTGGAAATGAAAGGAGGCTGTATTTTCCTCCTTTGAAATGTATTTTTCTTAGTTTGTGTTGCATTTTAAACACAAAAGATCAATAGTTGTGCTTGTTTTTCTCTAATCAGATGCCCTTGGTGAGGTGCTGGAGAAAACACAAACTATAATAAAAGCCACATATGATTTTCTCGGTTAAATTATGTCAAATTAAAATTACAGTACAAGAATAAGTAGCTGCTAATCTCCTTTTTTTTCTTTTTACCTTGGTGTTTGCTTATGCAGTAGGATCAGCTGGGACAATTCTGGCTCGCAGTGAACTAACATAAACTGTCAGGTGTGGTATCACAGCCAGATGGTTGCATGACTTCCTGCGGCAGCAACATGCAGGCTATATTTTATTTTGTTGGTTGTTATGTTCACTATTTCAAGAGCGATCTGAAGAATCTGATGATAGCACTCCTTCAGATTTTTAGATTAACTTTTTATATTATTCTGTATGCAGGATTTGAATCACACTCTGTAGGGTCAACTTGATTATATCTTTTATTGCCTAAAGTCATGAAGCCTTTATTTATGTAATTAATTCTTTTTCATCTTCACCTGCAGCTAGTGATCATGATGGAGTGGTACATTGGCCACTGTGAAATAATTCTTCCTATTTTTTGTGTTTTCATCTATGGGTAAGCCTTAAAATGACAGGTGTGCTTTTTAAAATTTGAGCTAAAGGTTAGCTACACTAAACAGCTGCCTGCTTCTTAATGTTGACATTAAGGGGACTGCAAGTTAAGCTAGAGCTGTCACTGGAAAGAAACCTTTCATTATTTCAGGTCTCTGTCTGATTGACGTAGACTCTGTCCAGCCCCCTTCATTCTGCTACCACCCCCTGCCAATTTGCTCTCATCTCCGAATTGTCGCAAGAGTTGTAACAGTGCAAATTTGTCTCTTTGTGACATGAGAGAATTGATGTATGTATTGAAAGAAGCAGATGCAGGGAGATAAAAGTCACTGAGTTGTGTACTGAAAACATGACTTGAGCGCAAAAACTAAATTAAATTTGAGCAAGTAACGGAAAGCAAGATATCATCTTATACATTTTTTAATGTTTGTTTTTTCTGACTTCAAATTCACTATGTGCATATCTTATACAGGTGAAAGTTTAGACTTCAAGCAATACAAATTGTGTTTTAGCTCAATAGGTCTCCCTGTAGGCATAGAGGTAACACTGTTTTTTGTTTCAAATCAAATTCAAACTGAAACTGAAAACTTAAAAATGAAAAAAAAATCTTTTAAAGTTTCACTTAAATGTGATACTTTTCATATCACATAGTACAAGTTTACACATCAAAACTTAAAGCACTTGGATGTCATTTCATCAATAAGTTCACAAACGGTTCTAAGTGACAAACCATCTGGTTCATCAGGTTGTGACTTCTGTTCCTTCAAACCACACCTCAATGATGGGTTCTTAAATGTACTTTAGAGCACAGGCCTAAATAAATCATGAATGTGTGGCCCTTCTGTTTAGTAAACTGGCATTTATTATGTTTTGGACATTTGGAGGAAGTACTACGAATTGAAAAATCTCCCACTGCTATATGATGACCTTTTCAGTTTGTGTTAATTCAGTTATAAAGAGTCTATTTTCCTCCAGGCAATAAATTCAAGTTTAATAGTAACGCCTGTGGAAGCAATCTGTGTGTCTAAAATTCTCCACATTGTTCACAAAACATATAATTTAAAGATATGGAACCAAAATTAACGGATTTCTTTTTTCCTTTTTTTCCTTTTTCATAACAAAGATCTCAGTGAACCAGTAACAACAATTCTTTACTTTCGGTCTCTGTGTTTTTCACCTTGTTCTGCTGCCTTTATCTTAATCTGCTGACATTTGATTCAGAGCTGTGCTCTCTTAAAAATATAACAGAAACATCTCAAGTTCTGATCTAGTAACACAGATAAAAGTTTGGTAAAAGAGTGTTTGTACAGTTTTGGGGGAAAAAAAAACAAATCAAAGTTCTTAATATGTCAGTAATGTGTCAAATGACATCTAAATCTGTATATGTTTTTCTAATCTAAAACATAAAAAGCAAGTGTTTTGTTTTTTTTTGTCATCACTGAAAACACTTCAAACAACCAGTTAAATATTCCTAGGCACAATAATGAACTTTTCTTGTGCTTTTTAAAATATGCAGAAAGTAAATCTTTATTCTGAATGCTGTTTGGTAGTTACACCACGGACACAGAATATCCAGTGTGATCAATAGTGACTAAAACTATTGCAGCTGGCTCATGGCCAACCATTAACTTGTGACTGATTATGGCTTGTCAATGACCAACTTCATCATATTTTGAAAATTTAAATGAATAAAGAACTTTATGTTTGAAATCACTCCAAGAAATTGTGAGAAAAGCCAGTCAAGTGTGGATGGGTGGGCTGTGAATCCCTACTCCATGGCATTGTTTGGGGTTTTCAGTCAGTCTTGGTTCTTTTGTGTTATTTTCCTTAATACTTAAGTTCTGTTTTTGTTATTTTACAGCTATACATTCAGATTTTTAGTCATGATTTTGATGCTGTTGTGTTGTTAGACCCCTGTTCTTTGTTTAGTGTAGCTTATTTCACTTACTTCCTGTTTTATTTTGAAAGTATCTGTCCTTTGTGGTATCCCATTTGACTTTCTTTATTTGTCCCCTTTCTTCTAATTATCATAGCTTGTTCTGATTGGCTCATACTTTCGGTGCACGTGTGTGAATATATTGTTCTGCTTTTCCTCTTTCCCTTGCTAGTCCATTGTCATTCTGTTTGTTATGTTCCCATACTCCATGCTGGGCTTTCTCTGCATGCTTCTATGTGCTGCAAACCTACACTTATTGGTTTTATTTTGGGGATATCCTGCTTTGGTGGCACTTTCTGTTTAAATAAGGAACTTTGTTTTGTACTTGTGCCGCCTGTTCTCCTGGATTTTGTCTCCCCTTCATTGAAATGTGCTGAAGAGAATCATCAATCCATCATATTATCAAATGCAAATTTTTAAAGAACTTATATCTTAAAATGTCCATAGCCCACAACTGAGTAAAACTATTCAGGAGACATTTGTGGATTCTGGGAAATGTCAAGGCAAATGCTCAAAACCACCTGGTTGATTTACGTGATGTTTGAGTCCATCACACAACCCTGTCTGAGATACTGTCAGGTCACCATGATTAATGTAACCACAGGACCTCGAGACTACCCAATCTCAGATAGGCAGAGAGCGAGTTCAGGTTTTGTTGTCAGAAGACGGAACTTTTTAGCTTGCTGTCTGTAAAAATGAACATTTGGTTCCATTTGCTAAATGATAGATAGATAGATAGATAGATAGATAGATAGATAGATAGATAGATAGATAGATAGATAGATAGATAGATA